>JALLKD010000024.1:0-89688 GCA_023509735.1 Fusarium liriodendri
CAAACCCGGATCATGATCCGGATTGACTTCCGCAATCGTCAGTCCACCAACCTTTTCACTCGCCAAAAATACCCTCAATGCGCGCATCATCTCTTCAAATCTCACGCCCGTGAAATTTGGGACGTTGGCCAATGGGAACATCTGCGGATCGATGGCATCCACATCCAAATGCACCATGATGATATCAACGTTGTCGTTGAGGTATTCCAGTGCCTCTTTGGCCCGTTGCTCTGGCTCGCGGGACACCGAGGCTGAGCTAACAACTTTGTAGTTGTTGTCAAAGAGGTACGCAAAATGCTCCGGCTTGTTTCCCGAAAACGGCATGTTGGTGCCAAAGAGAACCATGTTGGAGGCGTTGCAAACTGGCTCGCCAGATGGCTGGGAGAATTGCTTCATGCTTTGCAGCGCCCCCGGAGTTTGTATGAGGTGGGTCATGTTCATTCCTGCAAAGGCGCCAGTGGAACTTGAGTCGATTGGAGAAGTCAAGTCGGTGTCGGCGTCGATGTAGATGAGACCGACCCGCTTGGGGGGAGACTGTGAGTCTGCATGCTGCCAGAAGGCAGAAAGGATGGCCGGTAACATGCAACACTCGCCACCAAGAATGAGCTGAAAGGGAACCTTGCTGGTGGAGGGGGTGAGATTCTGTGAGATGGCGCGATAGACCTGTTCACAGACTGAGACATTGAGTTGCTCATTACGCACGCCTCCATGTGGAAGGCTTGTGATTGAGTATCTTGCAGGCGATTCCAATGCGTCATGCTCCGAGACAGACTGGAGTCCCGCATCTCGAAGCTTGGAAACAATTCCCACGTCTTGAAAAGCTTGGGGAGCTTTGGATTTGCCAGGGATGATAGAGCCACAGTCTGCTGGAACGTAGGTGATGGAGACTGATCGAGAGGTCGCCATGATGACTGAACAAAGAAAGTGTTGATTGAAGTTTGAGCTCTGGGTTTTCCAGTATTTGGGGTTCATTCTCGCTTTATAGTCATCATGCGATCTACCATGTAAGGTCAATGGAAGGGCGTGGTTGAGTAATTGTGGTATTGTAATCAGTGTTAGAATGAGCATCAAATCGTCAGCACCACGCCCTATAATGGATTTGTTCCCTGATTTTGGTCTCCGCGCCGTTTTAGCGCAGCATCGACTTAGAGCACCATCGCCTCAGCTCACCAATGCCCACCTCAACATCTTGAGGGCACTCTTCCGAGCTTAGAGGGACGATGAAGTGTGAAACGGCAATGAATTCATCAACTCTGTAGGGTACGGCCGATGACAAAAGGTGGGGCGCCGACGGGAGAGAGAAGAGAAAGGAAGTACGTACCTATCTCTTCCGGTTAAGGCTCGGTTCGGAGGATGATCGGCGAAACTGCCGGACCCACCCCACAAATCTGAAGCGGGGCTGGCAAGAGAAATCATGACGACATGAAACGGGCAAGCGCGTCAGGAACACGAGAACGACGCGATTGCATCTTGAGCCGGACTTGGATCAGTAGCTCGGGCCGAATTGGCGATAGTGACCAAAGGCCAATATTGCTTACTTGCAGGCGAATTGCACTGCGGCCGCTATGGCTTCAGATCAAGGGCAATGCCAGGTAAGATCATATCATTCTGAGATACGACAGATGCGGGGACTGACTACCAACAGGCTCTGCAGCTCTCTGATGACCAGAGATGCCAAAAGGAGGCAACTCACGCTAGTGGTCTTTTTTGCGGATTCCATTCCAAGCAAGTCTTTGCTCTATACAAGGGTTACAAGCGACGCAATGCCCTCCTGGATACTCTGGACAATGAGGCCCCTGAATACCTCAAGAACGCTCAGGAACCCCTCGCCAACGACGACTTTGAGGCCATCGACAACGAAAAGACTCTTCGAGAAGTCCACTCTCATCTCTTTGACAAATATGTCTTACTCGGAAATGTGATTGACGCACGAAAGCTTCACCACAAGCATTTCTACTCTCTCAACGTCGACTATGGCCACCAGGCATACATTGACAAGCTCATTAGCCAGCGTCACATTGTGATGAAGGCCATGCAAAGAGTCGAAAAGCGAACCACTGAAGTCTTGTACCAGAAGGAGAAATGGTTCGCTTGGGTTCGTGAGGTTCAAGAGGAAGAGGAAGCCAATGATGAAAAGGAGCAGAAGAAGGTCAAGCAGGAAGCTGCACTGTTCAAACGTCACGTCAAGAAGCTGGAAGGTAGACTCGCCAAGCTGCGACAGAAAGAGGAGCAGAAGCGTCAAGATGCGTACCTCGAGGATGCATACAGAGAACGCATGGCCATGGCGGCCGAGGAAGACGACGAAGCTTGGGATCCTATCGAAGACATGGAGCACCTCAAGCGGAACCGTTACATCGACTTGATCAAGCATTTCCTCTGGCTAAACACCATGGAAAAAGGGGAGGAGGAGCTTCCTCCGCTGGACGAGATTCCTCCCCTTGAGCCCTCATTCCCCCCTGAGCCCGCGAAGCCTTCCAAGAAGACGAAGAAGAAGGCGAAAGCCAAGGCCGCCAAATCTGGCGGCCAGAGCTCTACCCAACCATCCAGCTCGACCCCCACCGGCCAGGGAAGGCTCATAGCAGCATTGAAGGAGGGCAGGTACCCTTTGCCCGGCGGCGGCGCTGAGCTACAAGAGCCGGACAGGAACAACATCGAGTCTGAAGAGGAGATGCGAAACCGCCTGAGCCATGGAGTGAAGAAGAACTACGACGATGTCTGGGGCTTCCAGATCGTGGGGACACTGGAGAACCCCTTTGAGACCCACGAGAAGACGGCGCCAATGACCAACGACGAGATTGAGTCAACCGTCAGCGACATCAGACAGATCAAGCACCTGCTGTTTTGTCGTCTCCTGGTTGGACACGCCTCCATGCTGCCTGCTGCCCTCCGTGCCAACAGCGTCGAGGAGTTTCTCAATGACCCTCAGGTCGCTGAATCGGATCTACGAGATCTCTGCCTTAAGGTTGAGGAACCTACTCTGCAGGACATTCGAGATGCTTGTGCAGACTTTGCCCGCGGCGATGAAGCAGAAGAGGGAGAAGATGTCGATGAGGCTGAAGAAGAAGATGAGGACGAAGAAACCTTTGAGGAACTGCTCAATGGCGATAGCCGCTACAAGAATCTCCACACAGACGACTGGCTCCTCGAAAACTTTCTTGAAAAGCTTGAAAGGCATGAAAAGCAGAACCCTTCTAAGAAGAACAAGAAGAAGAAGAAGCAAAAGTCAAAGAAAAAGACAAAGGTCACCGTCTGCGGCAAGAGCATCTGGAACCACGCCAGCGAAAAGGCCATGTCTCGAGACGGCTGGCTTCAGTTCTCGGTCATGGCCAAGGACTGCGATCTGAAGCATGCCATCCAGCTCTGTCGAAACTGGAACGAGTTCTCGGATTTGAACCTTCTCACTTTGTGGCAGTACTTCCCAGCTTCGAACTGGGTTTCCTGGGGTAACAACCGGCTCATCCAACAGCTTCAAGAGTTGGGCTTCTTTCCTTACTTTGTCGATCTTGAGGCTCAGCAGCACAGCCGTTACAACCAGATTGGCGGTCGAAGCTCACACCGTCGCCAACACGACATTGTCGAGACACGAAACATCATCGTCGGGCACATGAAGCGAAACGACCCCATCACCCGCCGCTTCCTGCAGTATCTGTTGATGCGGACAGGAGAGCTGCTGATCATGGTACGAGATGGAAAGACGGGGCGTGTTATCACTGCGCCTCCTGAAGAACAGCTCTGGACCTATCGTATGAAGCAGGGTCTCGGCCGGGCCTCTAGGAACGAGTGGCGCAACGTGTTGGAGGTTGGACCTTTGTACTTTGACATGACTGATATGATCCGAGAATGGCGGTTCGGGTTCGATGACTACTACGACGTGTTCATCTGGGATTTTGTCCCCTGTCAGTCATCTCTGGACATGTACAACGTTGTCATCACGATACGTTTCATACTCAACTACATATTTACAACACTGAGAAATAATAGGAACTGCGAAATGCATGGCGCATCAAGCATCCCCGTGATGTGTACCAGCATATGAAGCCGCTCTTGACCGCCATGACAAGAGAGGAGGACACGATGCGCACGCGTCTGATCAAGCCTGACGAAAAGGTTGAAAGCCTCTGGGACACTATCATGGACGAGAGGAGCGAATTCAGGCTCTTTGACATCAAGGGACACAGCGTCAAGTGCCGCACCGGCGACGAAGATAGGTCACCCTACATGTTCTATAACGACGTCAACGTTCTCGAGGATGATATCCTGTTTCCAGATGAGCTGGTCTCGAACAAGAAGAACGTGCCCTTAGATAAGAAACGGTGTTAGTCGCATCGAAGACGGTGTTTTGCCCAGCGCGATCCGTCACCTCGAAAAGGGCATGGAGGCATTCACAATGGGCGAGAATCCCATGAAGGCTCTGAAAGCTGTCAAGGACCGCGACGATAACAGTATCTGGTCCCTACCGAAAGTTTGGGAGACTGGTCTCAAACAAGCTCGCAAGGAGACGCTTTCGGACGCACAACGCAACCTACTCAAGCGTACTGGTTTGAATACCACTCAGAAGAGCATGAGCCTTGACCAGCGACTGAACAAGTCGGATCCCATGGAGACGATGGAACGGGATAGATCTTTCGGTGAGTCAGCCATCTATACTTTTAACAGTGATACTAACAGGGATCAGGTTTCAAGGATTCTTTCCACGCTGGAGACCTTGAACCAGGAAGTAACGAGAAGTGGGACCAGGCTCAGGAGAGGATCAACGCCATGCTCGCCACTCCCCATGCCGGTCCTACCGACTGGGTCTGGTTCCTCGCGGAGATCCTCGACTGGCTTGACCTGCGCGCAGACTACAAAGACTACACCCACGACCCCTCTTTCCCCTGGCCACACGGCTTCATCATCCAAGATCTAGTCAAGGCATTTGCACTAGTGGCCATGTTCTTCCCAAAATCAGAGGTTGCCACGCTTGTCACCCAATTCATCAAGTCAAAGCAATGCGATGAGTTTAGAAACACTCTTCTCTTTGACCCCAAGGAACGAAGCAAGACGCTGCCTGATCGCAGATCTCGAGCGAGTTACAAGTTCCGAGATCCCGCTTTCTGGAACGAGTGGAATGAGTTCCTCAAGACCGACTCTTTCTTCGCTGATGTGTATCCCTTCGATTGGAGCCTTGCAGTCCGCCCTATCGTTGCTCGCTGTAAGTCAAAGCTCCCGTCCCCAGTCATGTGCAATTACTAACCGCTTAAAGTGTATGTTGCAGGAGTCGTTGCGCCGGCATACATCCAAAACGACTCACAAGTCATCTTGGGCATGGCTACAGCCAAGGCCGAGCCTCACCGTCCCGGCAAGCTGGATCTCTTCATCAACTACGAAGACCGCTACGGCAACTTCCCCATGGTTTTCCCTCCCTCTTTTGTGCACCCGTCCAAGTGGCCACATGTTTTGCCCACAGCAGAGAGCTTCGCCAAGAAGAATGAAGGCGCCCGGTATGCGCTCATCCGTCTCTGGTCAGCTCCTCACTTTTACCCTCTGATGGTCGGCTTGGGTAACCGACAGAACACCAGCTTCCTCGACAGCGCGGGTCGATCCTGGGAGTGGAAGTTTGTGCCCAAGGATATGCCCGGTAGCGAGTACAGCGCGCACCACACAACGGAAAGACGGCTGAAGTTGCTCGACAAGCAGTTTGAGGGCCATGTGATGAGCCGTGCTGATTTGATCCTTGTCATGGGCAAGGATGATGATGAGCTGCTCAAGTATTGCACGGCTGTGACGTTTGCGATCCAAACAAAGCCTTGGCTCAGGGAGATTGACCTGTGGAAGAGTTTCATCAATGTCGATCTGGAGTTTCTGCAGGGGCTAGACCCGTATTGGTTGGACTGAGAGGGTGAATAGCAGAATGGAGGCTTGTCTGAGTGATGTGGAATAAAACCGGGTACCGCTTGTTCATGATTGAGGGAGGCACATGTTGTGACCGTGTCTCGAGGCACAAAGTGTACACACCGTAAATGCATGCTTGTTACTCCGATGTGAGTCCTAGAGCCAGGTGTTGGTGCCCACGACTCAAAGGTCGATGACGCCCTGTCGGCCATTACCCCTTTCGTTCAAATACAGTTCTTGGTCATGCCTCGCGAAATCATTCGAGATACAGCCTTTAGTAGTCAAAGTCTGGCCAGTTGCCTGTGATTCTTGGAGGCTTGGAGTCCAGTAGTTCAATACTTTAGCGCGCGCTACTGGGGAGGGTTGTTGCAAGGTGTATTCTGTGGCTGATACAGGACATCCATTTAATTGAAAGATGATACCCAACTGATACCTAGCCGCGAGGCTGAAACCGATTGACTGGAAAAGGGCGCAAGGCACATTCTTGGGCGCCTTGTACAGTATCCTTCTAGCCAGAACCTTGTCTTACCTACCTAGGCAACAGAGCCTACAACAGCCTCGAGCTAAAAGAAAAGGGCGTGACATCGCACCACAGGCGAGGAGTCACCGTCAAAGATGAGATAGTGAGATTATGCCAGACTTTACCGGAGATAATTGTAAAAACCGACCCTCGATCAATCACGACCTCTTATAGCTGATAGTTATTAAGCGCCAGGCAAGGCACACAGTTGGGTTGGTTATAAGGGTAGGCACCAGCAGTTAATAAGCCACTATGACTGGGCTGAGCAATGCACAGCCCCGCACGTGGTGGATGTCACAAACTCCCCCACCTTGTCCCTGTCAGATAGATAAAGCACTTAACTCTTTCAACCCCGTCGCCAGCGCCCATCGCAAAGAAACAAGAGACGCTTTAGAAACCATGGGGGAACGTATCATCATTCTCTACAATGACTCGATCGACTCTGATAACTGGGCCGCCCAGAGAGCTGTCATCAGAGCGACATCCAGAGAGTCCAATACGCGCATCATCTGGATTTTTGAGCCTCGTCAGGTGTCACTGGGCTTGAACAAGTCGGCTGAGCAGCAGAGCCGGTGTTTAAAGCTCATCATCAAGCATTTCCCAGATCACGGAAAGCCCTTCAAGGTGCTTCTCGGTGGTCTTTTGACAGAAAAGGATGTCCAGAGCGTCCCAGGGCTGAGCGAGGAGGACAAAGAAACTGTGAGTGAGGACATTCCTGGATGGCGCAAAATAATGAGGCTGACATGAACTTTTTCAACCACAGCTTCGCCTAGCCATCAAGCCTCGTTACGGGCCCAAAGAGGATGCATTCTTGCACAGAGAACTTGTCGCTTGGGACCACGCAGCCGCTCTAAGCGAATGGCTCCACGCTCCTGTCGAGGTTCTAATTGATCTCGACGGCTTTGATGAAGTCGAGAACCCAGTGAACCTTTACTTCCACCGACAAGAAGAGTTGGTCGCCCGCAGTGAGAAAGAACTTCTTCGCTATGAAAACATCATGGAGGAGCCAGTACCGAAGCGACTGGAGAGTCTCAGAGAGTGGTATAAGACCTGCACAAAGACAGCGGAAGAACAAATTGGAGGCATCGGAAACTCAGTTACGCAACTCAAGCTTGATTCGCTATGTGAAACCATCAAGTCCGCAAAGAGCGTGCTATTCCTCGGCGGCGCATCCCTTGGAATTCTTGAGCGATTCATCGAAAAAGGTGTCGCTGACAAGGTCAAATGCCACCTGCAAATTGTTAGTACCTCTGCAATTAATGACCAACATGTTTTAACCAGTATACACAGGGAACATGCGACTTGGCTCTCAACCTATTCCCCAACCAGTTCAACATCGCCCTAAACCCCAAAGCTGCTACATTCGTCTTCGAGCACTTCAGCGACTTTGCCGACTTTGTCGTAGTCCCATCGCACAGCGCACAAAACGCCCAGTACTCTCTCGTCGGCCTCAAGAAAGAAGGCGGCCCAACAATGGAAAGAAGATGTCTCGGCTTCAACTGCGGCGAAGAACCCCTCAAGATGGCAAGAGACCAAGTATCCCTAGACAACAACTACCCAGACAAGACAGCGCCCATGTCAGACCTGACAGCATTCCTATACGCTCTCAAGCCTGGCTTCGGAGACGCAAAACAGGGCTACGTCCAAGTTGAAAACCAAAAGGGAACGCTCATCTTCAGGAGGAGTGATTCGGGCATCAAGATGTACGATCTAGAGGCGCCCATCAAGTTTGGAGCAGACGAGGTTGTCGAGCTTCTGGACTCGCTGGAAAAGGAGAGCGGTTAGGACATTATTGAACGGGAAATGAAATTTTGGGAACCGGTCTTGTAATGATTCGATGAATTATCACGTAGAGGTAAGTTAGACAAGGCTATGCGCAACTTTCTTCTTTCCTTGTATCTATTTGACGTTTGTCTTTGACCATTTCTGCCTTGCTCGGTCTGCTAAGATGTTTGCTGCGGAATGGGAAATGGTTTATACCCATAGCTAATTTCTTGTTTCATATATTTCCTGCTGGAACGGTTGTCTTTGTGATAGCTTGATGGCCTTGATGGATGGTCTAAAACGGACACAAAAGCATGTGTTGATGTGCTATGAATTGACGTGGTGATTGATCTGCAGCTGCACCCCCGGTCATTGCGCCAAAGAACTATCCCTCTTCACGGCTAGAAAACTAAGACTCCATAGTTGTCGAATATTGCTCTCTGTCCCCGAGGTCAGGGTACCCAAGGGCGAGAACTTGAATCCTTCCTTGTTATGGGTCCAACTCCATACTTCAGACTGTAACTGGTCTGAGTTGGCTTCGATGAGATCCCATAAGTGGTTGTATGCACTCCTCAAAGCATTATAAACTCCCTCGTCTCGACAAAATGAGGGGATGTGACGGATGAGACAAGGTGCTCGCTTCGCATGGCATGCAAAGCATCTTTGTAGCTGTCTTTCCAAGCCCTTTGCCAGAAGTGCCAGCTGCCAGCCCCAGACGACGGTTCCATGGTATGCTGAGTTTGTGAAAATGCCAATCAAGTCGTCGTTGCCGGATAAAGCTGGGTTTGCAACAACTGCTCCCACCGGAGTGCTCAGACCAGCAGGGAATGGCCGAAGAATGGCGTTCGCGGTTGCGTTGATAAATGTCGTCAACTGCTCATCGTTTTCAGAATCGAGAAGGAAGAGCCGAAATGCTGTGTCCGTGTGGGTGACGACAATCTTATCTGGGAACTCGACAGTTTTGATGGCGAGAGCATAGTCGACGACCTTTCCATCAGATGAATATTTATGCAGGGAATCAGCGTGAGCGGGGCCATCATAGAAATCGGTCTTGCTCGCGTACTCTTCCAGCAGGGATGCAGCCTTCTCCGTAGTAATGTTGTACTGGAAAAGTGGCAGCGTCTTGTCCTCCCACACTTTGGCTCGCTTGGCAGCAGCATCTCTCCATGTCCTTGTGTCGGCGTTATCAGGATACACATCTAGCATGCCTGCCAACTCAGAGATGGCGTATAGTGCTGCTGGTACCAGGGCACAGTTCACATCGAAGGGGATTCGAGCATTCCCCAAACCGGAGGGAGAATCTCTCCACTGTCCCGTACCCTCATTGTCCTTGAGCTGAATCAGGTTCTTGATCGTTGGGTCCTTCTCGAAAGCTTCGGTTGCCTTCATGATCTTCTGAGCACCGATGTAGCTGAGGTCTCTCCACATCAAGTTCCGATTCTGAGCGTTCACGGTGCCAGCTTTGGTATCTAGCAACGGCTTGACTCTATCTGACGAGGTGTTGAAATACCTCGCCATCAAGATAGGCAGAAAGTAATCCGTATCGATCATGTGGTAATCAAAAACGGCGTCGGTCGAGACGACGTTTCTCTGTAGATTCTGAAACGTCGCGTAGTCGCCGATGCTCTCCTCATGGCACGCTGAGCCATCGTCGCGGTTGATACGTTCCAATACGGCTCCAATGACGGCCTCCATCGCGGAACTATTGCCGGTGCTAAGCACGGGTTCCAGAAGAAGGGCTGCGATCATACTGTCTCGACCAAAGTAGGTCAGGAATCTCCAGCCTCCAGCGAGTAGCTTCTCTGTGTATGAGAAGAAGGATAGAGACTGGACTTGGGAAGAGTCTTCCCGAATCAGGGATTGAGATTCCTTGTTCAGAACTTCTTGAGGTCTTAGCTGCTCCAGCTGAGGGTAGTTGAAGGAGGCAGAGAATCTGTAAAGCCCTGGTCCAAAACTCGCTATCTTGTCGTGAACGTCGATCTTGCCCTTTGAGTCCTCCCAAGGCTCCAGCGATAGGACTGTAGCTGTAGTGTTGTCTAGCCAAAGCCGGGAGAACTCAACGCCATTGTCATTGACCTTGGCGACTTTGATTGCGTCTTGGAAAAGCGGGTTGAGGCTGCCCCCTTCCGTGTAGTCTCGAATGGTTCTGACGCTTCCGAGAATAGCCAGTGTGAGATTTGCAGAGGAGTTAAGTGACAAGACACCTTCAACGCCCACAAAGGGGTAGTCGGACTGCTCGCTCTCCTGATGGACGGAAGCCAAGGGTGCCCCAAGCGTAGAGTTGACCAGCTCGATAGCTAGGCTGCCCTTCTGACCATTTTGGGGCTCCAAGAAGGTGCATATTCCACTGTTCCCAGCCGGCCAGGCGACAATCAGCCGTGGGGTGGTGATGGAGACGTCGCTACCTGGTACTGGGCTGGTAACGACGACCTGTGCATCCACGTTGCAGTCTGAGAAGAATAAGTTTTCGTAAGGAGGATCGCTGAGGTGTTGGCTTGTGATTGGGCACGAGTCTTTGTCGCCGACGACGAATGCGGAGAAGAGCGTGAGCCACGACGCTCTGTAGAAGAGTCGCATAGTGAACTGCTGTTGATCGTCAAATCGGTCAAGCTGCACGATTGAAATGTCTTCTTTGGATTGCTTACTCCAATGGAAAATATAAATACAGTACCCGGTGGGTTGGCCCCCTGAGCCAGCGTCATCGTGCATGCTCCTCCGATCCTTTGACCCTTTTAGGCTGGATATCGCGACCTTCATCATCTCGCTGTCCAATCAGCTGTCTCGCTTCCCGCATCACGTTGCTGATCCGCACGGATGCGACACTGGCTGTAGCTGAGGTCTGTTCACGATGGGAAACAGGGCTACGCTTTCAATAGCAAGGCTTCTTTGTTTTCGTCCTGAGCTGAATTGTGCGGCATAAAACATGGATCCAATTCTTCCATCATGGTGATTTTGACCATCTTGGGGTCTTTTGGTAGTATTGAAAGTCTGTCGGGAAGGGCTATCCTAAGACTGTACATTTACAATAATAGGGCTTTCATGTGTATTCTTGATCGAAAGTTCCCCGCGAGTGTTCACAGGCACTCAGTCGTTGCCTAGTGTAGCTTCCAAAAGAAACGGAAATCTAATCCGTTGCAGCATCTAAACTCCCTTCATCTCTGCTCTTTTTACCTCATGGCAACGTGGAAACACAGGGACAACCATGCAGTATTATACATGCAATGGCCAGCCTAGTACACTCCGGGCAGGATCCTCCACTTGACGGTCTTCTTGTATTGAACCCAGTCGGCCCCATACTTCTCAGCGCAGGCAGCATCATCTCTGCCCTCGCGATGGATAAGCATGAAGGCGAACCAGGCTGAGTAGAAGTAAGTGAAGAGCATTCCCCATCCAGCCACGCCTTCCTGAGACACAACTCTGCCATCAAGCATCTTGGTGATTCCAACGCCCGTGATGGCGCTGCCAGCTGGGAGAATGACGTATCCAGCGATTCCGGTGGGCAGGGAGAAGGGCAAAGACTGTAACCAGTCACCAAAGTAGTTGATGTGGCGAGCCATGCCCCACCAACCACCAGTGAGCAACCTGGTACCTCTCTTGGTCTGGATGTAGGTCATGTTGGCAAAGGCTGGGTGATCAGGGTTGGTGCGGAAGAGGTTCTTCTGAGAATTAGACGCTCGGAAGATGTACAAGCCAACAGAGAAGACGGTAGCGATGGCGGCAAAGTTGAGCCATCCCAAGTGAACTGGGTAGACTGAGAGGTAACGGCACTGAGTGGAGTAGAGGAAGGGTACCCAGACGATATCGCCAAAGCCGAGCATGAACCCCAGTCCGTCGGTGGTGATATCCATCATGCCCAACAGTCCAGACTCGGCGTATTGGCCCTCGAGCACATAGTAAGACTGAACTAAAGTGATGACGATGATGCTGTCGGAGATGTATCCGTAAGTTCGGCACTGCTTGGCAATGTATGCAAGGTCCAGCAACGCCCATCCGGTGAGACCAGGGCGCATTTCAAGCCACGCCTTCAGATCGATCTCTCCAAAGAAAGGGAGAGTCATGCGAGGGTTGAGCTCGCGGCCGATAAAAAAGTCGTAGATGAGGTTGCCGGTGTGTCCGCCCTTGGCAAGCTCACGCATCTCAGGGTTGCCCTTCTTCACGTTGAAACTGTCGACGTAGACATAAATGGAGATGATGAAAGACAGTATGATGTTTGCGTTGAGGAGCTGGAGGTAGTTGTCGGTGATGAAGGTCCAGACAGGAAACTCGGCGCCGTAGATGATGGTGCCGATGGCACAAGCGGCCAGTTGAACGACAGTAGAGGAGAAAGCTGTGGTTGTGTGAGCTGCGACTTGTAAACTATGTTTCCGGAGAAGTTAGACATACCATTGAACCGATACTCAAGAGGACGACCAGACTCGCGCAACTTGGTACCATAGACTTGCTTAGCCGGCAGCACTCGGTAGAGGAAGAGACTCAGGAGGTAGTAACCTGCCAACCACCCCGAAACCTTCCAACTACATAAGCCCCAGATGCCATCCTCTGGCCAGGGAATTTGGTCTCTCAGCTTTTCCCAGGTCAGAGTGCGAGGGTCCATGAGTGCAGGTGCCGGGCATCCCGAAACGTCATTGCAGCCCAGGAAGAGGACGCTCATCAGAACAGGAAGACCAAAGACGATACCAGTGGCGCCCAAGCTATTGAGACAGAGTTAGGATCAGATAGGTGAGAGATCGGGAAAAAGGTGCACTCACGGGCCGCCGAACTCGTAGGTGGTCATGTTGCGTTGGGCAGTCAGACCACGATCAGCGGAGGTGTCGGCACCAAAGGGAGGTTTCAAAGAGTGCTGGATCGATTTCCAACAGGGTAAAGCCTGACGATATGAGATTGAGGGACTTTATCGAGACGAAATCAAAGAAACACGTATCAAAAAGAAATTTATGCTTGACCCTTCTTGTCTTTGTCCTCAAGCCAAGCAAGAATCAGCCCATGGAGTTGGCATCGGAACGACATCTCCCGGTCCACAATTAATCTGCCTCGTATTCGTTCCCCGCGATGTCACCGCTAACTACCGTCTTCTGATTGGCGGGGACCTCGCATCCCCTGTAGCATCCACTACGGCTCGCTAACGTTTCAGTGCCGATTGGCGCGGAGACGAACATCAAAGGTGTCGGGTAGGAGGAGAAGGTGACAGGATTTGGCGAGCTTGTACGTGTCTTTATCGTTATTTGCTTACAATTAGGATACAAAACTGTCAAATACAACTATTTACCGCCTAGTATCCGATCAATCTCTTCCTTGTGTGACGAAAAGTTGTCAACCAAGTTGTCCCACATCTTGGGTTCATGCTCATGCTTCTTATCGCTGTTCCATGCCCACTCAGTGATAGTAAACTGCCGGCAGCTCTCAAACATGAAGGCAACAGCACCCTTGGAAATTTGCATCTCGGGTGGTGGTTGGGCGGAGGCAGCCTTGAACTCCTGTACAGAGTTAGACATCAGGTTGGAACTTCATCTGGTAGGGGAAACTCACCTCATAGGCCACACCGTGAGGCACAAAGCCGGTCTCAAGGGACACACCACCAGGCTGGAACTCATCAGAACGTCCCGCATACTCGCCATAAATCAGGCCCATGAGTTCTGAGGCTGCGTTTCGATGGTAGTAGGGAGGTCTATAGGTATGTGAAGCAACGTCCCTAAGTGACGCCATGTTAGCATCAGGATCACACAGACGCGTCAATAGGCACTAACCATCGGGGACTGAAGATCAAGAAATCCAGAAGAGGCGCTTGGGGATCCCGTGACTTGGCCGTCAGAACGCAAAAGATGGAAGGATCAATGTGATCGACAGAGATGGATCCAACATTGATGAACTTTGTCAAGTCATACTTGTACGGCACGTAATTTCCATGCCAAGCAATGACATCAAAAGGACAGTGGTTCTGTGTGCTCTTGAAGAACTGTCCGCCGAGCTTGTAAACGATCTCCCAGGGGTCATTCTGGGTCACGGTATACTTGGCCTTGGGATGCAAAAAGTCTCGAGCGTTGGCCATGCCGTTAGATCCAAGAGGTCCGAGTTCAGGAAGCTCAAAGTTTGAACCCCAGATCTCCAGCAGGTAGCCTCTGGTCGGACCCTCAACTGAGACCTTGAACCGTTGTCCGCGCTGGATGACGCAGATTTCGCCGGGCTGAACATATAGAGGTCCAAATTCGGTTTGAATGTCCAGGGCACCTTGTTGGGGGACGATCAAGAAGTCTCCATCAGAGTTGACAAAAGCACGGTTCTCCATACTCTTGGTTGCGGTGAAGGTGTGTGTGGCGAGACCTTCCCTGAGAGTAGGATCGCCGGAGCCAGCGATTGTGCGAATTCCAGACACGAAATCAGTACCATCGACAATGTCAAAGGGGAGCTTCGAGTGTCAGCTTTGTACTTCCGAGAGAGCGTGAGGAATACTCACCCAGGCAAGCTGTGTTGGTGAGACCTTGACCTTGGGGTTCAAAGGCAAGAAGCAACTCTCAGTTCCCTCAACTTTTGGCAGGTCAGTCTATAGGAGTGGTCAGCACAGTTCTCAACCGAATAATTTTTGTCTTACAAATCCCTGATGTGCCACCGCTGGCCGCGCTCGGTAGAGCCATGAGTTCTTGTTCGCATGTCGAGCGGCACCAAAGGACGTCGTGAGCTGCTCGGCGTAGAGGCCGAATCTCACCACACGAGGGCTGTTCTGGCCTTGGGGGATGGTTCCGGGAATAGCCTCAGATTCAAAATGGTTGTTGAACCCGGCCTGGTACTCATAAGGATCATTCTTCCTTGTCGCAAAGGAAGGGATTGAACCATCCTTCTGAGTCTCAGCCCAGTGGAAGATGTTTTGATAGTCGTACTTCTCGGCCATCGCGAAAGCTATTTAGCCGATCTTTTGGGGTAGATCAGTATGTCTGTGAGCAGAAGCAGTCGAAACATGACATCGTCACTCTACCCCCTCATATACCAACATCCTGTTAACCCAAGCCGTGCTTACCATGCAATCAGTCAGATTGGATTATCCACCAGGGGCGGGGTACAATGCGGGGTGCATGGTTCGGAAGATTCGTCGGTAGATTGCATCCGACCGCGCATTCTTGGAGTTTTACTGATTGACATACGGAAGATGGAATCGGGTCTTGTCTGATTCAGCAGAAATGATGCATTCTAATTCTACTCATTTTTTAGAGCTTGGGTAAAGACTAAGTACTTGGGGAATTGCTTCAAATCTCTCTGGATACTGTCTACGAGACGGTAAGAGCCCAAGATCTGCAAGACCCGTAAGCGGCCCTCTCTGACAACACGTAATACCGCAAGGGGCCTCGGCAATTGATTCGACTCCATTATTGCGACCCAAGGGAAACTTTAATGAGAGCGAAGCACGATTTCATTGCTGGCTCTGAGCATCTTGCTTTCCGGTACTGCCACCATGACGGGTTCTGTTGTTACCCTCCAGACATCATCCAGCACCGTTCAAGGGATCCAGGATGAGCGATTTGAGCGGCACGTCTGGCATTTTCGGGGCATCCCATACGGCCGCATTCCGGGGAGATTCCACAAACCGGCATATGTTGCGCTCCCAAGGGAACTAGCTGCGACAAAATTTGGGTAATTATTCGGTCAATCTTGGCCAGTTCGTGTACTAATTCAGCTAATTCTCCCGCCCGTGGTCCAGTCCGCAATGCCCTCAGTCAAATGTTGACGTTGGCCATCTCCTTCGTCTGCCGCGAAACGTAGAGAGTCCGACCATTGAAGAAGACGAATTCAAGTGTCTGAACCTAAATATCTCTCGTCCATCAAGTGCAGACATAAAAGACAAAAGTCTTCTGCCGGTGCTCGTATGGATTCATGGTATTGTTCTTGGCCCCGAGGCATGAGTTCAGGACTGATACAACTCCAGGAGGCTCTCAATGTGTGACATTTGCATCAGCTGCGAGCCTGGTTTGTGGTGTGTAGATCTCTTCAAATATTTCTGTCCAAGCGCTGACTTGTCCTCTGAGACCCCACAAGGTTCGTGGCCGAATCAGTCGACAGCGATAAGCCCATCATCATTGTCACTTTCAACTACCGCCTCAACATCTTTGCCTTTGGCGATGAAGTAGGAGAAAGGAATCTCGCCCTCCAAGACCAGAGGCTGGCTCTTCAATGGGTATCGGATAACATCCGAGACTTTGGCGGTGATCCGGTGAGTAAACAGAGCCTCTTGCTCATCCCCGTGCCTTTCAGTGCTAAAGCTCTCTATAGGAAAAAGTCACTCTCGCCGGTGAGAGTGCAGGTGCCGTGTACGTGCACGCTCATACACTCTCCAAGACAGCCCCAAAATGTGTCTACCAGGCCATAATGGCATCGGGCTCTCTCCATCTGTCACCTCCCCAACCACTGGCAGTTGGCCAGGGCCTTTTGGAACGGATAACAGCCGAACTACGGGCCGGAGGGGACACACTTCACAACGGCAGTGCGGCTTCGTTAGTCCAGGCGTTGATCAATTGCGGAGTGACCTCTATGTGGCTTCAGGAAGACCCCGACCTCGATGGTTGGGAGAACAGAGCAGAAAACGTCGACGGCATGATGATATCCGACGTGGAATATGAGGTCAGTCCATGTTTATTTATAGGATCAAGAAGTTGTTGCTAACATTCATGGTTCTACGTAGTCTGCTATATGGAAGAGCGGCGTTGACCTTTTGAAGACGGAGGAGATTCTTGAAATCATCCGTAGCTTTTCACAAGACGCCCCAAAACTTGAAGAGCTGTACCATATCTATCCTGAACGGCCTGTTTCCTCTAGGCTCGGAGCTCTTGACATAATCAACGACGCAAGATTCGCCCTTCCCGCGTTGGAGATCAGTGAGAGATGGCGCAAAAACAACAAGAGGGTTTACCAGTACACAGTGGACGAAGTCAACCCGTGGCAAGCATCCAGCCGCGCTCATCACGCCGTGGATCTCATCTTCTTATTCGGTGGAATCGATCTTTCCTTCAATCCTGGTGCCGACAGAGTTGGAAAGGAGATGCGTCAAGCGTGGATGACATTCATGTATGGGGGTAGTCCGTGGCCAGAATCATCTATCCAGGCTTATGGCCCATACGGCAATGTGGAGGAACTTGATTTGCAAAAGTACAAAGCAAGGCGAAGAGTTCATTGCTTTGACTACTTGCAGACAATGGGGGCCGCACAATGTCGGTTGTTGAGTGGTAAACTTGGCGCTGGCAGAGTTAGTCTGTTGAACTGATATATATTCTCATGCTATTTTAACACAAGTTCTTGTATGGAAATTTAGCAAAGAATTCCTGGTGGCCTCACAGTGCCACGGACCATGGTGAATGAATGGTAGCTCAAGGTCAAGAAGATTACAATTAACGGCTCACAAGAATACCTATGTTAGGTCAAAGACCGCAGTAGGTCTCAACCCCTCCTTCAACAACTGCCTATAGCCATAAAACGTACGATTGAGTCCTGGTTCCCTGTGATGACACTCATCGCTAGCATTCCTCCGATGGTGCCGAGAAGAGCCGGGGAAGAATGTGTCTTGATAAAGTCGCGAACTCTTCGGCCAAGATATCTATGGACGAATCACATCCTCCCTAAAAGCAATAATCACTTCTCAAACACATCCAATTCTATATCGCGACTCCACTAGGAAATCCATCTCCATTCGCCATCATGGCCGCGCCCATCTCGAGCCCTCAATGCGTACCTTCATCCGCTACTGAGGTTGGGTATGCTGATGGAAAGAGAGTTGGCGATACTATCAAGTATCCTGATACCCCGTTCTTCCGGGGACCTCTGCAACCATCCAGACTTGAATGCGATGTGGTGGAACTCGAGATCTCCGGAAACCTCCCCAAGGACATCAACGGCACGTTCTTTCGCGTTCAGCCTGATCCCAGATTTCCTCCCGTGTACGAGGAAGATGTCAACTTCAGTGGAGACGGAATGGTCAGCGCAATTCAGTTCCACAATGGCCACGTCGACTTCAAGCAACGCTATGTGAGAACCGACAGATTCAACGCTGAGGACAAACATCGAAAGGCCATGTTTGGAAGATACCGCAATGCATACACCGACAACGAGATGGTCAAAGGAATCATCCGAACTGTTTCAAACACCAATGTGTACTTCTGGCGTGGTACGCTCCTTGCCTCGAAAGAAGATGGACCTCCCTTTGCGATGGATCCCGTTACCCTCGAAACTCTTGGCCGTTACGACTTTGAAGGCCAGATGAAAGCTCCTTGCTTCACAGCGCATCCAAAGATGGACCCAGACACTGGGGAGATGGTTGCGTTCGCATACGAAGCTGGAGGCAACGGTCACGACGGTTCTTGCGACATTGCAGTCTGGACCTTTGAGCCCGAGCATGGGAAACTGACGCATGAACGCTGGTATAAAGCTCCGTTCTGCGGCATGATCCACGACGCTGCTCTCACCAAGAATTACTTGATTTTGCCCATGACTCCTCTCAAGTGTGAGCTTGATCGTCTGAAGAAGGGTGGAAACCATTGGGCATGGGACCCGAATGAGGATCAATACTATGGAATTGTACCTCGCAAAGGCGACGAGGACATCGTTTGGCTGCGAGCAGACAACGGTGAGTGTCCTTCTTCTCAGCATCCTGCCTCACTGACACGAACTAGGCTTCCATGGGCATGTTGTTGGGGCATACGAAGATGAAAATGGTCACATCGTCTGCGACTTGACCGTGGCCGACGGCAATGTCTTCTTTTGGTGGCCCCCGGATGAAGCAGCTGCTGGCCCTCATTCCATGCAAGCCAAGGCACGACAGAAGTTGATTTCGGACACTTTTCGCTGGGTATTTGATCCAAAGAGCAAGAAAAACACAAGAGTGACACCTTTCAAGAAGTATGGAACCAACGGGGAGTTTTCGAAGCAAGACGAACGCTTCCTCTCAAAGCCATACAATCACTTTTGGCAGCTACAGATGGATCCAACTCGCCCATACGATATCCAACGCTGTGGACCACCGGCTGGTGGACTATGGAACGTTCTTGGACACTACAACTGGGAGACAGAGATCAAGGATGTCTATTTCGCAGGCCCAACTTGCACCTTTCAAGAACCTGTCTTTATTCCCAGAGAAGGATCCAAGGGCGAAGGAGACGGGTACCTAGTCGCAATTCTCAACCACTTGGATGTTCAAAGAAACGACATTCTAGTGTTTGATGCATTGAACCTGTCGCAGGGCCCACTCGCAGTAGTGCATCTGCCGCTTCGGCTTCGGATGGGACTTCATGGGAATTTTGTGGATCAGCGGGAGATTGAAGAATGGGAGAAACGGAGGAGCAAGAATGGGGATGTTGGACCGGCAAAGATTGCGACTGAGCCGCTGCCTTGGCAGATTGCAGAGACCAAAGCCGAGAAACAATGAGGGGTGAGAGTGGTGGGCATGGACAGCCAAGACACCTGAGTCTAGAACCACCAAACTAGTGTCACGTTCGCTATTATCCAAGTCAAATTTACCGGATCTTGAAACCGAATTAGGCACCTGAACAGTGGCGTAGCTATCACATGGGAACTTCAATGCTCCCGATCATCCCCTCCCTCGCATCGGCTCCATCGACCCGACGACAACGGAAATAGCCTCGTCAGCCGCAGCATACACGAATGGCACCGAACGCGGGGTAGCGCCTTGGCAAGCGGAAAACCATCTTCCAAGAAACCTGTATGAATAGCCACTCCTCCACCGGACGAATTAGAGCAGACTTCAAACCCGTGACAAACACTTTACCAATCAATACAATGGCAGACGAAATCAGCGAACTCAAGCGTACCGTGGAAGTTCTTCGGAACGAGGTTACTCGGTTAAGTGGTAGGTACAGTTTGACTGTGATATTACGTACTGGCTGACAGGGTATTGCAAGACCAGGAAGAGATTCGAAAGCTGCAGTACAAGTATGGATACTACCTGGACAAGTGTCTGTATGAGGAGGTGAGTAATTATACTACGAGTTCTGCCGACCCCTGCTAACTGTGTAGGTGGTGGAACTATTCTCCACCAGTCCAGATGCCTACGTGCAATTTCTGGGCGGACGGTACTTGACCAAAGAGGGTGTGAAAAGACTCTACGTTGATCGATTCTCCAAGGGTTTCGTTCAAAGGAATGGTCCTGTACACGGCTTCCTGCTTGATCATCCTCAGATGCAAGGAATCGTTGACGTTGAATATGGAACCCGTTCGGACGGCACAGTTGCTCTGGCCAAGGGTCGTTTTCGCTCTCTGATGCAAGCTGGTGTCCACATTAGCCAGGCAGAGAAGCATCCCCGAGGATTCTGTCAGTGGTTCGAGGGTGGTATCTACGAGAATGAGTACGTCAAGGAAGCCGATGGAAAGTGGCGTATTCTGCGTCTTCGATACTTTCCCTTCTGGCATGGAGATGTTGAGGATGGATGGTCAAAGAAGACATCTGGTTTTGTCCCATTCCCCAAGAAGACGTTTCCCGAGGATCCTACGGGACCCGATGAGGTTGTATCGGCAGATCAACAGATGCTGTGGCCAGACACAAGAGTCGTCCCCTTCCATTATCAACATCCCATTACTGGACAGCAGGTCAAGGATGAGGATATGCAGGCTCCTGCTTTTGGAGAGCCTGCAAAGGATGCACTCCCTGCTTTGAAGCTAGAGTAGATATATTATAGGTGCTTTCTTTCTTCTCAGCGTCTTGGTGTTGCCAACCTGTTGTTCATACTGCCTGTGATCATACATTACCTTTCACCTGTGCCACTCCACCTAGGCATATGAACCATTTGTCAAGCATCCACTATCACATACGACCATACCCACTGGAAAACTCAGGATCCCGTCTGATCTCCCATGTATAAGCCGGTGAGGGGTGGATTAGTAGTTGGATCGGTGACGACCAACGAATCCCCACTGTTGTATGTGTTTTTTTTGTTCATGTCGTGAAGTGTCATTCTTTTTTATTTTTCATGTTCTTCAAAAGAATACTCCTCTATTAAATCGAACGTGTCCCTCTGAAATGTTTCAGCGGTGGCATAAGCACCATGCTCCCTCAACTGTGACCGGTTCTGTTCCGTCTCATCTAACAGTAGTCGTCTTTCCCCGCGCCGCCATCGTTGCAGAACCTATCACAATGGCTAACATATCGAATCCATCCATGACCGCCTTCGCCGCACTTGAAAAGACCATGGTAGATGTCGTACTCTTTGGTAGGGTCGTTGAGATGGTCTCCAACTCTCTCAAGCTCCGCGATGATCTCGGCCTTGTAGTCACCTATGTCCCAAAGATCAGAACCAGAGCTGATTTTGATGAAATTTTGAATGCTTTGGGAGAAATCTTACCTCGTCTCAACAGGTTGTAACCACAGTAGGTCAGGCCGTCCGTACAAGCTGCGGCGGCTGCAAGAGTTGGGAAGAGAACTGCAGATGCAATGACGAACGTGATGAAATTGACCATTTTAACACAGTGTATCTAGCAAGATGGGAACTGCTGAGTTTGATGTGGCGGAAAGATGATCAATTGTTGAGAACTTTCACTTCCCCCGACAGTCATTGTCTTCTTATATGTGTCTCGAAAGCACGGTTCCCCCAATAACACCAAGTTGGCCTATGGGCATTGGATGCCTCTAAGTCCCGAAATTAGCGTGCATCCTGCATGCTATCGGGCTTCGCCGTCGGCGATGTGCTGTTCGCCGATTACCTTCCCGCTGACTGGCGTTCCAGAGCTGCGCCCCAGTCGGAGGTCAGATTCAACATGTGATAGGTCAATGAAGCCCTAATAATTGAATACTCCTACTTGGGCAAAAGAGGTTGAAAAATCTATACCAGGATTAGAATTGGCGAGACACGGGATGTAGAATCATGCCTAGCTTCGCATTGAATCCGCGCATTAGGATTATCTAGCTAGCCGTCGAGGATCTGCTTCCATGTTAACCAGAAGCCGACCATGACACAGAACATCTTATCCATCCTTCGGAAAGTGTCCTGGCGGCTCAACCATAGCTCTCGTATCTCCACCTGATACACGTGCCTCAAGTGTGAACCTATCCCGTTCAACCACTGTGTTTGGATCCTTCCGCACTAGTCCCATTGCGATAAGAAAGAAACAGGTTGCCTGCAAGGCAAGAATGATCCCAAGAGCGATGGTTATGCAAACAAGAGCTAGAGGAAGGCGGGCGACCTGTACGGCTCTCCGAGTGCTTTCCTCTTCGTTCTGCAGAGGCTCAAATATGCCAGCAAGATAAGCCACAGCCATCTGACTGACAGATACAGACACTTTAGAAGCTAGCTCTGACGCATTGAGAGAGGTGACGGCAGCCAGACGAAGGCTCTCGTAGAGTTGGTTCTGGGCAAAGTTGAGCGCGAGGGGGTCAGCCACGACATACGAGGGAGCTTCCTCGGCCATGGTAGCGGTGAGTGTCTCGGGGACGATAGTTCCGTTTTGGACAGAATATGTGACGTTGTAGACGTTAACACTGCAGTCAAGAAGAATCGAGATGGCACCGCCAACCATCTTCACCACCTCGGAATCGCTCGAGAGGTGGGTCTCGGTCTCGTCGACGACACTCCAGATCCAGTAGTTAATGGGGTTGGGGCTTCCACCGGGTCTCAAGACCACATTCCCAGCCCAGGCTTGGGTAGCAGAAAGGGAGCCATCGCCAGCACTCTCGTCAGGGGGGCAGGAATGCACGACCGTAGTATCACTATTACTGCTGAGTCGTAGCCTACACTCTTCCCCCTTTGGCCTGCACTGAGTGCTGACACCAAGTGTCTTGGCTGAGTAGTCGAGTGCTTCGTTGATATCCTTGGGCGCTAGCAATGCGATTTGTTTCTGTACGAAGCGTTAAAAGTTGGATTATTTGTACGGCATAATGGAAACCCACCTGACTCTCGTAAAGAACTTGATTCAAGCTGGACGCATTGTTGACAGTCCGAATACTCTCGGTGGAGTTGGTGAGAACGAATCCACCAGTAATAGGTTCTACTCCACAGGAGTAGGGCGTGCCTTCTGACACGCGTTTGGTATCCATGCAACTGTCTGGTAGGACTCTTCCAAAATGCTGCATGGGGACGTGAACAGGGGTGATTATGTCGTGCGTCTCCATCGATGTGAGGGCAGCTAAAAGAGTAACAAGTCCAACAAACAAGAGGTGGAAAACTGCGACAAATGAGAGAACGGAAGTTGTCAGGGTGATGTATTCCCCGAGCTCGCTTCTTGGTCCACCTGGAAAGTGTCGTAATAGCCCTAAACCTTTTATAGAAGACTCGGTCGGCTTGCAGGCGTGCCAAAACGCCATCAACGCAGTCATAGGGCTAGCGAAGAAAAGATGCGAAGTAATGGTGCCTTGCTCATCTGAAATCGTGGAAATCCCATGGTTCCGATAGCGGGACAGGCTTACGCGGTAGCCAACCCAGTAAGAGCAGAGCTTCATGATGTGGCCAATGTTCCATGGTGCAACGAGAGCGGCTACCTGGAGCGGTACCAAGAGACGCGTAGCTTCGTATAGCACTAGGATGTACTGACTGCTTGTATGCACAGAGTTTGATGCGAGCAGGGCGATGAACGTTACAACCGTAACGACGAGCGGCACAATAGAGAGAAGCCATAGCCGCGTGATGTCCGAGTAGGCTCGGCGTACATCGTCACCAGAGAAGCCCTCTCGGCCACTTGAATTGGTCATTGTCGTTATACTGTGGTGTATGACGAAGTCTGTTGATGAAAACGTGAAAGTGACGGGCTCATCGAGACGAAATACCCGCCTCTTGAATTGAAGGGAGGGACGACGCCACTATCTCATCATTCTCAAACCAGCCATTTTGCCCATTCAAGGTGTGATTAAGAATCAATAGTTAAAGCCATCTTTTCTCTGATTCGTGACATATGCCCTCAGCCTGGTTCGCCAAGATGTTTGTACTGGTCTAGAACGGCTCGGCAAATAACCGACTTCAGCTGAAGGTGAGCGTTGCCCCAATGAAAACATTTGTCTCAGAGGACCAAACTCAAGGGAAAGCCAACAATGTGGCAAATACCAAATGAGGATGGCGTCCAGTGAAAACCTCATAGCCTGATACTACCCTCAGCTTTGAGGCCACGATATTTGACTCGGAGAAATGATGAAAGGGAGAATTAATGAAGAGCAGAGATGATATTTGTAATATAAAACTGGGGACACATCTATTCGTTGCTCTAGGTGCTATGGTTCAAGTGGGAGCTTAAACAACTTGATTGCATTCGACCTGCCCACAGCCTGCTTTTGGTCCTCCGGGAGTTCCGCACCCTTCCACCAGTCCTGGGCTTCCTCGATAGTGTCATACGGATAATCTGCCGCCATTGTTAGAAAGTTATTCCTAAATGAGGTTATGGACGTACCAATTGAAAACATGCATCTCTCAACTCCCAGCTGCTCAACACAAAACTTCATCACGTCCGTGGAAAAGTTGCCTGAGGTAGTGATGGAGACGTTGTGCTTCAAATAGTAGCTATAGTCATGCTTTGATGGCCTCGTGGCCTTCTTAACAGGCTTGTTGTACCAATGATCAGCTCGCCAAAGGTTGAACGGAATACTAGTTAGAAGCGTTAGCAGAGTAGATATCTTCGGAAGTGAGCACATACCCTTCTCCCATGTGTCCGATCACCACTTGCACTCGGGGAAATTTATCAAAAATCCCGCTCGAACACAAGGCATAGATGTGGAAGCTGAGGTCCAAGTGAAACTGAACGGCTGCTCCGAGAATCTGCTTTCTAGGTCCAAACTTCCCGTCTGACTGTAACTCTGCATCGATTGGATATCGCGGATGCAGATAAACTGGAACATCCAGTTCTTCAACAGCTTTCCAAAAGGGAAGATACTCTGGAGTATCATAGTACTTCTTCACACTTGAATCAGGCCCTGCGCTCTGGAAGTCGTTGATCAAGGCGCCAAACATTCCCAGATCTTTCACAGCTCGCTTGAGCTCGGCCGCTGCTTCATCGGCATCATGCATAGAAAGCGCGGCCAATGCTCCAAATCGCTGAGGGTTTTCTGTGACTTGTTTTGCCAACCAGTCGTTCGACCTCACAGCAAGACTCGATGCTTTCACGGGGTCTGGCTCTCCCTGGCAACCAGGAGATGTGAGTGAAAGTAGCATATAGTCGACGCCATTAGCATCCATTGACTTGAGACGTTCATCATGAATATCAGCTAGCTTTCTGGTGAGAGCATGATGCTGAGTCTGCCCTGTTTGGCCGGGGGCGTAAATGTTGGCAGTTTGCGAGAGCCACTCCAGGTCGTCAGCATTGACAACCGCCTCTTCGATAGCGACTGTTCCTTTGGCCATTGTTTTGATGAATAGTGTCAGGGAGTTGACAGGTGAGCGATGAAATTGGACTGAAAGATAGACAGGTAGACTCAAGGTGCTCGGGTGTTGCTGAGTTGCTCATTTGTCTATAAGCTTACAAACGTCAACCATCGGTAGATGTGCCCTCCTGTCTCGGAATAGCGCCAATAGTGCCAAGGGTATCGGATCGATAATTCCGACGGCCTCTGCCGATAGCGAAAGGAGGGACCGAATCTCGAAATGAGATGATGGATGAACTGGGGTATGGCATCGGCTCGGAGAGTATGGGACTAGGACATGCCGGCCAGCGTTTTGACAACAGAGTTCCGATTAGGAATACATTGGCTTGCTCTACAACTCTAATTTACATGGTGCGACTATCGGCTACATACAGAAAAGCAATGTTCGTAATCAACCTCCTTCATGTGCCCGGTACAAAGCTACAATCAACCGTACTATCAACCACAGAAAGCATCTCGTCCAAATTCGGGATATGAAAGTCTGGGAAGAATGTCCTATCAATGCGTTAGTCTGTAATAACACTTTATATATATCACCAGTGCACTTACGGCTCGCCCTGCTGAGCAAAGTCCAAGAATATGAGACCAGCGGGTTGATCATCAACCAGATTCAAGCCTGGTTCATCGCTAAGAACCCCAAATTCCCGTAGCTGAGCTATCACCTCTGGAAGCAACATTTTTGTCCAAAAGACCTGCTCCATACTCTGTAGAGTGTGAAGACACGTTTCCACATTTCTCATGTGAATCGAGGGGTCTGATAGCTTCAGTCCAAGGAGAAAAACCTGCATATCCTCGAGAATCGACCCACAGTCGAGCAGGACCAAGCTAGATAGTAAGCCCCGTTCTCCAAGGAAGAGAATCATCTCTAGTGACTTTTGTGCTGCATCTAGACATCTGGCACTGAAATCTTGAAACGACTTCTGCTTTGGGCTCTGTCCTATGTTGTCCTCTTTCAGAGCGCTATACAAGAGGAATGGCCGGGTGGCGTAGATCATGGCACTCCAATATCGCAGGTGCAAAACTGCAACTGAGCGCACATGGAACCTGGCAACTTGATTTGGGTGACGGAGGTGGAATGGGATTTCAGAGTACCAATTCTCGAGATCAGAGACTGCTTTGGAGACGGCACTTATTGAGATGGGCGTTGACTTTGCTGTAGGTTTTTGATACAGCAGCCGTGTGAGACCTCGCCGATGATGAGCCAGCTGACAAGAGGTTTCTAGATAGTCGTGTGGCATGCTAGATCCTGGGCCCAGAAGCTATCTCAGTTAGAATAGAACAAGTCAGTAAAATGTAACGAACGTACCTGTTCACATGGCGATTTTGGCAGGTTCGGGACGATGCTTTGATCAATGGCCGGCGGGTTCCCATAACAGAGCGAAGTGTCAAGATCGAGCATATAGAGAGTCGAGAAGAGTCTCAAGTCGATTTGTTCTTGCAAGTCAACACGGGAGCTCTCATCTCGAACATGCCATCCAAGTGTAAAGGCCACTCTAGCAGCAGCACCAATGTACACATACGCCGTGCTTCCAAACATGGAACACGAAAGTGCAAGGCCCTAGATTCTTCAGTCAGTCTATGCCAATGAGAGTAAGCCTCGGATCAATCTTACGAGGAGACAAAGTGCCCGAACACTATCCGAGTCGGCATCATCGAACAATGCAGGAACCACAGCCTTGGCCAAGGTCAGATACGTTACCGAAGGCCTCATGGCCGTATCCGACCACTCCTTCTGCATCTCACTTTCGCATGTAATAGCAAGTATCGAGTACAAGCTACACAGGGCAGCGGGAGTTGCAGCCGTAGCATCGCCAGCATATATCCGATCCAGGGTGGCGTGCAGCTGCTCGGCGGAGAAGAGCCAGTACACGGCATGCACCTCACGGAAGAACCGAGCTATGCAGTTGTTGCAGAGCTCTCTGTGGGGTAGGTTGACCTGACGAGGAGTTCGCTTCACTCCCAGCGATGATTCCGGTAGTGGGGGAGGGATGGAGGGTGAGGCTGTGAGGGGAGCAATGATGTCACTATTTGGAGTATTCGGCTGACGAGGCTGTTTGATGGACCGGACTGCAGAGTGAAAGAGGTAGGACGAGCTTGGTCCGACATGTCCTGGCCGGTTGTTAGTATTGTCAAGCGGTGTGCAGCAGGGGTCGTGTACTTACTCTGAACACCTTTCGAGTCAACTCTTACCCTTCCAACTTCCTGATACAGCTCAGAAATCTCGCTTGTAATATCCGAGCTCTCGTTCACACTCTCTGGTGCGGTTGATTGCGGACTGACGATCGGATAGCTTGGAGTGATGACATCGCTTGCTGAGGGTGTAATTGGGTTATCCAAGGCGCTGTTTTCCAACGATTGCACAAATGCTTTCAAATTCGGGAGATTTAGTTCAGTGTTGGGCAAGAAATGCTCAAGAATCTGTGTCATATAGCGAAACTCTTCTTCAGAGACGCGGTAGTATGGACGCTGTCGTCGCCGCGATGGGTCCAAATGACAGGGAGCCGAGATGCTGGCACAAAATTGACAGGGTCCAGGAACTGCATGTCATGTCAGAACCCTCGTTGACATTAATCGTGAAGCAATTGTGAGACAAACCTGGATCAACACACTTCACGTGTCATTGTTACTTGGTCAGCCTGGTGTTCTCTCACATGTTAACACATGTTTAGCCTCACCTTTGTTTTCCTCGCCTTGCACCTGTCGCAGCTCATAGCCGCCCGACGCTTAGTCCTGCGCTCACTCATCTCTTGAGGTGTCGACATGGTTTCGAATAAGCCTGCATCAAAACCGACAACGTCCATGGATGGGAAGAGCGTCCTCCATCAACCCTCATGAACCTGAAGCCTTACCCGTCTCCTCTCCAAGTTCCCTCGGCCCGTATCCAACTGCCGCGCTCTTGGTTTCACTGCATTCCCCCGCAAATTGAAGCGGGGGTGGCGGCATCATGGATCTTAGATCCGTTGCCGTCTTTGGCTTAAGCCATGTCACATTAATTGCCGAACACCCTCGACATACATAATTAACGAGTAATAATGGCGCTGAAAATCCGGGGTGGCTCCTCAATTGTCTCATTAGCCAGCGTTTCTCTGCCTCTCATCGTCTCTCTTCCCCAGGATCATATCATCAATCAACCGACACAATGCCAGCGACACTAACGGTCAACACCCCCCAAATGCTCATTGATGGCAAAGTACGTGCATGACTCGTTCCAGCCAGTGACACACACGTTACTGACACATGTTCACCAGTTGGTTGGGGCCTCAGACGGAGCCACTTTTCCCCTCTTCAACCCGGCTACCGGTACCCAGATTGCGGAGGGTAAGACACCACCACCTTGGCATTGTCCACTGGACTCGCTGCTAACGCTAGCCTGCGTCGATAGTTCCTGAAGCAACCGAGCAAGATGCCAACGCAGCTGTCGCTGCTGCGAACCGCGCATTCCCCGCCTGGTCAGCTCTCGATCCGTCAAAGCGTGGCGCATGCCTGAAGAAGTTGGCCGCCTTGATCAGAGAGAACAACGATGAGCTCGCTCTTCTTGAGGCCCAGTCTATGGGTCGCCCTGTCGACGACTACTTTGAGGGTTTTGCCGCAGCTGGCAATTTTGACCACTATGCTGAGGCCTGGTCTCAGATTCAAGGCACCGCCTCGCTGAACACGCCGGGATATGTCACGATGACGCTCCGTCAGCCTTATGGAGTTGTCGCTGCCATAATTCCCTGGAACGTGCCTCTGCTGTTCCTCTCCAGCAAGACCGCGCCCGCTCTCATTACTGGTAACACAGTGGTGCTCAAGACAAGCGAAAAGGCTCCTCTTGCTGCGGCCAAGGTCGCTGAGCTGGTCCATAAGGCTGGCTTCCCTCCAGGTGTCTTCAACATTATCCATGGCCACGGCTTGCCTTCTGGCGCTACACTCGCTGCGCATATGGACGTTAGAGCACTGAGCTTTACTGGCTCGAGCCGCACTGGACGCCTCATTCAGGAAACAGCTGCCAAGACCAACTTGAAGAAGGTTATTCTTGAGCTTGGCGGCAAGTCCCCCGTCATTGTTTTCGAAGATGCAGATCTTGAGTTGGCCGTCAAAGACACAATGCACAGTGTTCAGTTCAACAGCGGACAAGTTTGCATGGCGAACTCACGAGTCTACGTACAAGAAAGTATTGCGGACAAGTTTATCGCTGCATGCAAGCAAAACCTTGCTTCTATCAAGGCAGGAGACCCAACAAAGCGCGGCACCGTTCACGGCCCTCAGGCCGACAAGATTCAGTATAACAACGTTCTCAAGTTCATTGAAGAGGGCAAGAAGTCTGGTACCCTTGCTCTTGGAGGAAATGGCCAACTTGATAGCACTGGAGGTTACTTCGTCGAGCCAACCATCTTCCTCAACACGCCCGAGAACGCGAAGATTATGAAAGAGGAAGTCTTTGGTCCTGTCGTCAACATCAACGTTATCAAGACAGAAGAAGAGGCGATTCGCAAGGCCAACGATACTGAGTTTGGTCTGTACGCCGCAGTCTACACCAAGGACCTCGAGCGTGCCATGAGAGTGTCCAAGGAACTCAACTCTGGTTATGTCGGTGTCAACTGCACGAGTCCCAGCACTGCGAAAGACTTGCCGTTTGGAGGATACAAGGCATCGGGCCAGGGCAGAGAGGGCTGGCAGCATAGCATTGATAACTTCTTGGAGACCAAGAGTATCATGATGAAGGTTGGGGCAAATGATTCCAAGTTGTGAGAGGAGATTCAGACAGGGCAAGTTTATAATGAAGTCATGCACAAGAAATTCTGCCCATCATTGAGTGACTTCTGGTCTACGAATGACAACCAACGACACAGGAATATGAACGCGGCTTTAATTGCCGAACCAGCCTTATCTTCTTACGTAAACAGGAAGCTCTGGGGATGACAGCAAGGAGAATTGTTTTCAGGTTAATGGGTCATCATCTTGGGGCTTCTTTTGCAAACGGTTCGTTGGATATAAAAACGGGACAGTGGTTGATGCAATGCTAAATCTGATGCTGAATGAAACTACAAAATGCCATCTGCCCATCTCAGTTTACTACCGTAGTCTGGGCTACCCCTTGATCCAAGAAAGTCTCAGCCTTGTCTGCAACCGGACGGGTCTGCTCCTCAAGGACAGTATCAAAATTCTCCTCTGCATACTTTTCAGCATCAAACCCATGGATCCAATCTTCCCTGGGAAATCCGATACTAGAAGGGTTCTCCTTGACCTTGGCCCAGTCTGTCTTGTGCCACAGGTCACGCGTCGACTCACCAGTCTTTTGGACGGCTCTCACACGGTCGTACCTGCAAGTTGTTGTTAGCTCCGTCTCTAGTGTTTCGTGCTACAGGCTGGGCTTATCTTACCTCAAACCTTGGTGTGTTCGTAGAGCGCCAGGAACATTGCCCTTGCCTGCACGCTTCAAGCAGACGGCAATCGTCACACCATCCTCCATCGCTTGAGTTGCACCTTGGGCGCTGGTTGGCAAGAATGGATGAGCTGCATCACCAAGAAGAGCAATGCGGCCCTTCTTGCTGATCCAAGTTGGCAGTGGATCTCGATAGACCAGCTTCCAGTCCACAACAGACGGAGTCTTCTCGACAATAGCTCGGCAAGTTGGGTCCCAGTCTTTCAGTACTTCCAATACCTCTTCGACCTTACCAGGGAACGACCATGACTCATCAATGTCGTGATCATCCTTGTGTGTCAAGACCCAACAGCAGTCCTTACCGCCCTTGAGCGTGGAGAAGAGGAAGTGGCAATCCTTTCCAACCCAACCGTTGAAGGTATCACCATTCTCACAGAACTCCTTTGTCCGTGGGTCCTTAATCATGTCCTTGTTTGAGAACCTGTTGTTCACTGATCAGCGTGAATTCTTTAATGAGACATCAAGGTCTTACCATGCTCTCCATACTGCATAGCCGCTGCTCTTAGGCTTGTCAAAATACCCCAGAACAAGCTCCCTGGCCTTTGAGCGGACACCATCGGCTCCAATCACGACGTCGCCAAGAATCTGAATCATCTGTGAGTAAGCCGCCTTCAGGGGTCAGATCCACAGGCCAATAACTCACCTTCCTGCCACCTTTGAGCACAATTCCAGCGCCCGCCTCGGTCTCAAAGTACTCATTCACCCGCTGGCCAAGGTGAATGGGAATTTTGAGCTCGTCGCGGGCGTAGTTGAAGATGACCTCATGCAGCTCACCTCTGTGGCCGTTCAAGACGGGCGCATCAGGGTTGGGAGGAGGTCTTTTCTGGTGATAGACAACTTCTCCAGTGTCATACTTGTGAATTCTGAAGCCGTACTCCTGAATGTCAATGCAAAGCGGGCGGAGCTTTTTCACAATTTGTCCGTCGGACCATCGGTGAAAGATCCTTCCGGCATTGGCGCCAAAAGAGATGATATCCCCAAGAACCTTGAGTTCAGGAAAAGATTCATAAATCTCAACATCATGACCTTGTCGGTGGCATTCAATGGCAGCTGTCAAACCGCCAAATCCAGCACCGACAATGATGACCTTGATCCCTGACTTTGTTGAGGACATTGTTGTAACGAGTTGAAACGAGTATGGTTGGATAAGACCCTTGCTGGTACAGAAACCTTGCTGAGAACTGATATTAAAGCCAATAAATGCAATCTACATAATCTCGATTTGCTCAAGGAATTCGGGTATCAATTTCCTCTATTGCCGAGGGGGCGTTTTTCGGCGTCTGTCAAATTCGGAATTCCCCTCACTTCGGAACCATCGCGCCGATGGAGGCTGGCTTCTTGGCGACTCCATGACATTGCCGAGGATGATAGTGCGAAGGGAGGGAACTTTGTATGATTTATTGGTCAATTAATAGATAGGGGTCTTGCTTTGAGGTGCATTATCTGGTACGAGCAAAGACACGTCACATCATGACTTCCAATTCTCAGTTTGACAACAAGACCACTGGCACGGAAGTTGCCGCAGCCTTTGGCGATGAGATTCGCGGCAAGAATGGTGAGTTCGACTCTCTTCAGGAACAGGTCATTCTTCTCACGGTTTTGATGGTTTGTAGTCGCCATCACCGGTGTCAGTCCTTCCAGTATTGGTGCTTCTACCGCCCTAGCAATAGCATCACAGGCTCCAGCCACGCTGGTCTTGGCCTCTCGCACTCAGTCTAAGTTGGAAGCTGTGGCTGCTGAGATCAAGGAAAAGTATCCAACAGTTCCAGTCAAGATCGTTCTTCTGGATCTTTCGTCAATTGAGTCGATCAAGACAGCAGCAGCTGAGATTAGCGGTGCCTTGGATCACATCGACATCTTGATCAACAACGCTGGACTCAACCTCCAAACTCGAGATACGGTTACAACTCCCGGTGGCATCAAGGTTGACCAGCAGCTCTTCACAAATCACGTTGGCCCATTCCTACTCACAGAACTCCTCCTCCCAAAGATCATCAGTGCCGCATCAAAAGGTCCAAAGGGAAGTGTTCGCATCGTCAACGTCAGCAGTCACGGCCATCGCTTGTCTCCAATCCGGTTCAGCGACTACGCCTTTGAGAGGGACCTCTATAATGGGGTTCCGGAAGAGGAGAGACCCCCAACTGCCGTTATCCCAGGGTTTCTCCAAGCCAAGGACGGTTACCCCGGGTTCATTGGTTACGGCCAGAGCAAGGCAGCCAACGTGCTTCACTCTGTGGAGCTAACAAGGCGGCTCCAAAAGGCTGGAGCCAACGTGTCGGCATTATCGGTGCATCCGGGAACCATTGACACGGGTCTAACCCGCAGTCTAGACACCGAGGGGCGAGGGACCATGGGGGGAACTGCGCCAGGGGGTGTCTGGAAGACGATGGATCAGGGAGCCGCAACAACTCTTGTCGCTGCTTTTGATCCGAAGCTCACGGAGGGATGGACAAAACCATATTGGTACCTATCTAACTGCCAGCCGGATGATGAGAGGTTGGCCGCTCACGCTCATGATCCCAAGGCGGCAGAGAAGCTGTGGAGCGAGACGGAGAAGATGCTGGGTATCAAGTCTATAGTGTGAGGTTGAACCAGAGTACTACAAGCTACAATATGCATCCCCCTTCTTCATCATACAATTCCCCTATTATCTAGACGAGTTCTATCGCCTTGACACATGTCGTGGGTTCTACCACTCGTACAGAGACTTGAATCAGGCTCCTTCAAAGATCTATCCAGTACGTTATCGAGATCCGAAGTAACATTTTTTTGCTTTTTGCCAAACCGTGAGGGTCACGAATGCCTGTGAACTCAGAATTGCGGTGAACCGTCAACCAACAAATCCGCCAAGCGAGGCGAGCCCCCCCTTGCCCCAGATCCCAAGATCCGTCTCCATCCCCCCGGTGGCGTACCAAGATAACAAATGCGCGTATACCCCATGCTCGTCTCGGTAAAAATTGCTTAGAAATGTCAAGTACCCCATATGGCTGAGACCTCGTGACGTGCCCAAGTTCCTTGTCTCGACTCCATTGCCATCGGATCAATGGTCCCTAGCGTGGCCAGCCTTCTCCTGCACCCCGCACGTCGGGTAACACTTGAAATCTACCTTTTTTGCTTTGAGCGAGATGATTTGGTTTTTTCTCCACTTCCCCACGGGGTATTGCATGCCCCGGGAATGTGTGCGTTGGACACGGTCACCCTCGTCTTGAGATTGAGTATGTAAGGAACGTGCTCCGCAGATCCTTGATCCTTCAGTCCTCAGCATCATCAACTTCATCAAAGAACATTACATTGAACTCGTTGCAATGTCGGATCCCTCTAAGGATACCATCCGGGCGCACTGGAAGTGCTTCATCGCCTGCGGCATCATCGTCCTGTCTCCCTTCCAGTATGGACTTGACTTTGGCCTCATCGGCGGTCTTCAGGCCATGCCTGGGTTTCTCAAGGTCAGTGATATCAGATTTCTCATGTCTATTACCTTGGAGAAGATCCTATGAGACTGACAGGCCATGTTTGCAGATCTATGGCTACCGAGCTCCCGAAACCGCGATCGGATGGAACATCTCGACTACTCGACAACAACTCATCTCATCCTTGATGACCCTTGGTGCTTTCATCAGCTCCAGTCTTGCTGGCTTCGTCGCTGCAAAGCTTGGAAGAAAGATGTGCCTCTGGATCGCATGTCTGCTCTGTGCAGTTGCCAACATCATCATGATGACCACAACTCACATTGCAGCCCTCTATGTCGGCCGCCTGGTCATTGGTCTGGCGAACGGCTACTTCATGACCTTCTCTCAGCTCTACATTCAAGAGACTAGCCCAGCCAAGTACCGAGGTCTCTTCCTCAGTATCTTCCAGTTCTGCACCTCGTTTGTGAGTGCCCTCCGCTTATGATTCACAACGTTGATACTAACTGCTTCATAGGGCACCCTCATTGGTACCATCATCGACTGGGCAACTGCGAAGCGACCCGATAGATCCGCCTACCTCATCCCTCTTGGCATCATCTACGTCGTGCCCGCCTTCCTTTTCGTCGCCATGGTCTTCATCCCCGAGTCCCCTCGATGGCTCATCCTCCAGGGCCGCTACGATGACGGTCTCAAATCACTCAAATGGTTGAGACCTAAGGATGCCGATGTCGACAAGGAACTGAATGAGATTCGAGACGCCATCATTAAGGAACAAGAGACCTCTAGCGGCGTTGGTATCTGGGACATGTTTAACAACCCCGTCGACAGACGACGAAGTCTGCTGTCTATTGGAGCTGTGCTCTTGCAAGCCGCTTCTGGATCAATGTTCATCATTGGTAAGTACTAGATGCCGAGATATAACGCGCAGGGATGTAGCTTACCATCTTCACAGCTTACAAGGCTTACTTCTTTGCCATGGCCAAGGTTGACGATCCTTTCGCCATGAGCAACGTCCTTAGCATGGCCGGACTCATCGCCATTATTGCAAACTCGTTCATCGTCGTTCGATACGGACGTCGTCGTGTTCTCCTTACCAACGGACTTGTCATCTCGGGTTGCTTCCAGCTTATCATCGCTGTCACGTATGACAAGAATCCTGGCAGCCATGTTACAGGCCGTGTTTTGGTCGCCCTTTCGTGCCTGTACATGGTGGCATACAACGTAAGAACTCTTCAAACGATGGGTTACACCCTGCTAATTGGTGTTTTCAGGGAATGATTGCCTCTTACTCTTGGCTTGTTGCGGGAGAGATTCCATCTCAGCGCCTGCGCAGCTACACTTTCGGCGTTGCTGCCGCTATTGGTTTCCTTGGTGCATGGCTCATCACCTTCACTGCGCCGTACTTTATCAATCCAAGCTCCTTGAACTGGGGTCCACGATACGGTTACATCTGGTTCCCCTCATGCATTGTTTCCGCCATCTGGGTCTTCTTCTTCCTTCCCGAGGTCAAGGGCCGCACTCTGGAGGAGATCGACGTCATGGTAAGCGCTTATTACATCCACATTCAATGATCAGCTCAGTCAATTAACACCATTCTCCAGTTCAACAAGAAGCTTGCTGCGAGGCACTTCCGAACCCACAAGCTCGAGGGCGAAGCCGGAGGCGACGTCCAGGGCAAGTCAAGCGTCGAAGTTGAGGTCCATGAGGCCGAAAAGGTTTGAGGTCACGTCTCACAGGTTGGGGACCAACTTGGGGAGATTTGACATCAATTAATGTTTATTAAGCCACCTGCGTGGCAACTGGGATTCTATTAGTTCTATGAGTAGTAGTTATCCTTCCTTCGAGCACGTTATCCTTAAATGAGTGATTAGTAGTGCAATTGTCGTGTTGAACTTGTCCTGCTATGTGTATCATCGTCCTCTCTGATATCGACAGGAGAGCTAGCAACAGTGGTTTGCGTGGTTTTAATAATGCCACCATCAGTTGCTCTGTCTCGGATCTCCATCTCTATGTCGCTGTCCTGGTCACCAGCCTCGATTTGTGTTGTGTTACCTTGTCTAAATGTCCCTTGGGCCCCTGAAATGCCATGGGAAAACTTGACCTTGGTCGTTCCTCCAATAGTTTTGGACTTGTCCCCTGTTGAGGAGTGTCGGCAGTAGATATCGTCAGAGCCGTGTCGTCCGGTAGACCGCACAATCTTTGTGATCAACTCGGCCATCTTCATCTCGATCTGAAGTTTAAGAAGGTAACAGACGGGGTGGAATGACAGGTACCTAGGTCATGTTAGGTCTGATGTTATAGGGAGAGTCAAGTCTGACTTACACCAAACTACTCTTCATGGACATGAGGCCAACCAAGACGACCTGAAGCGTGATGTCAGCATACGCCAAAGCAAGAGTGCACCGATGAGTACTTACATCCAATGAAAGGGATACGAAGATAAGAACCAGGTTCATGCGATAAAGAGGCGTGTATTTGGTCAAGCCATTCTCGATGAGTCGTGACCGAACAAGGTATATAAAGTAACCGTTCAGCGCCCCATCGACCAAGGCAAAGATGACCTTCTCGCAGCGATCCCAAATCTCGTTGAGGTGTACCCACGTATCGTTAATCTGGAGTCGGGCCGGCATCCAAATGATGAAGACGCTGATGTTGATCGCCAATATGATGCCGAAGACAAGCCACTTGAGCTTAGTGGCTTGCCCGGGCACCACCATGAGCAGGCCGAGACGGTTGAGGATGATCTGGAGAAGAAACTGGACCTGCAGTGCCCAGAATAAGGCTGAGACTGTTAGATGAAGACCAGGAACACAGACCAAGACACGTACCGACACAGAAGTAGAAGCCGAAGCTATGGGTAGGGTTAGCACAAGGGTGGAAGATAGATAGAGATAGCATCAACTTGCCTTGGGTCTATGTATTGTCGTTGAAACCCCCAAGCCAGAGCACCAAGCACCATGCTGCTAAGCCACACGGCCCATACCATGCCTATGTATGCCGTGGGCCGTCGAGCCCGCTTCCATGACCGCCAGCTCTGCTTGCCAGCCTTGCCCGCCGAAAAGACTGCAACGCCAAGAGAGAAGCCCCAAAAGATGCTGGCAGTATTCATGTCGACCTCGCCGGGAACCTCCCGGACATAAGAGTCCGGGATCAGGTACCCGTACTTGCCCATCGTTCGTTGGTGGATAAACGAGAAGTGGGCGAAGACGGGAATGCGAGAGAGGGTCAAGCTTCGGTAAGAAAGAACCGGAGGGGGAGAAAAGCAAAGTTAAGTTATTCTCTCAGCCCCCTCAAAGCACGGGACTCTCTGGGTTTACAGTCAGAAGCTTGGCACAGTGAGTTTGACCGGGGGAATGAGATCAATGTCATGCCTGACGGCTGACGCATCATCCAGCCGGTAGATTCTGGTGATGCAACATAACTCGCATTGGATGGCGTCGTCGCGTGGCGTGTCCTGCAAGGATCGGGAGAAGAGCCGAGCTACATACGACCAGCGGATTCAGGGCGGAGTAGCCTAGCTGTTACGCTTCCGGTAAGATCGAGGGACGTCTCAGCTCGATGCCAATGACAAAGTCGTCACTCGGCTGAAGCAGTAGATCATCCTTTTGGGTGAAGATCGCCCAACACGACGCGCTACTCCATGGATCCCCCAGGTCTAGTGTCCGGGGAAAATTCCTGGGGTGTCTCGGCAAGGATTCTAATCAAAAGGAAAACTGGACCGTGGCGTTGGGCCAGCGACAAACCAGGCTAGGGGACTCGCTGCTAAAGGATTCTGATCTGCGGGCTATTACGAAAGAGTCGAGGCGTAACCTATCAGGCCCCCAAGCCTGTCACTTCAGGTGAGATGAGCTGTCCGAGCGCAAAGGCACGACTGAGTCAGTGACAGCCTCCAGCGAGATCTGGGCGTTGTGCCATGCCGACCCGAGTGCATGATCTGAGCGGGCGTAGCGAGACAGCGCCAACAGACATGCGCCATTGAAAGGATCTGCGCTATCCAAGTCATGGTTGGCTAATTACTTGAGCTAATACCGCAAAGTCCCGTTGCTTTGAGCCTAGCTCACAACGTCCGCTAGACGGGCTGTGCAGGAACGTTTTTGACGCAGGGGGCTAGGGGGCTAAGCAAAACACACCGAGGTGCTTGGACTTTGCGGGAGCTATTAAGAAGCACTGGCACCGAGATCTCGCCGTTTCGGCCTCTCCTGATTCTCGTTTGTAATTATTACGCGAGGAAATAGGCTATGGAAGCTAAGGACTCAGGGCAATCGTAGACAGCGGAAAACTTGAGGCTGCTCCTGCCATCTTCTGCTTAGTTGTACTCCAGGATGAGGATCGAAAATGTAGATCCTGCGTGTTTCTTCATCGGCTCCTACCGTTGGTGTCAGGTGGTCCCTTCAGCTACCGACAGGTTGACGAGGGGGACCTTGTCATGTAACCCTACCGAAAATCCATCTGCCATCCTTTGAGTGCCCATCCTTTCAGAGTTTGGTCCCTTGTCGCAGACTGTGTTTAGAGTTGAACAGGCACACTCGCTCGGCGTTGGCGGAAGAGGCGGAGTGGCAACGGATGGTAGGCTGACCTTTTTGTAGCAGAAGCCACGGCGCAAGAGTAGAAGCCTAAGAATACCTAGCTCTTACTTGAAACACTGACCTAGCATGGCAGATTTGCTAGGTGATTTGACAATAAGAGCCGCCGCCACGTGGTTCACTAGAGCCTCATACATCAGTCATGCACATGCCAACCTCGGTCCGCGCCAGCCCGTCAATGCGCCGATGTTGATGTTCCTCTCACCTGAAGGATAAAGTTCAGGCGTATGTCAATCACCATCAATAGCACAACCTCCTTACTTATCTGATGATCATCATGACTCGACAAGCACATAATAGACTGCCACCTTAGTCCGCTCCGTTCAGGGTCCTCGGGATTCGGGAAGTAGCATATATGCCGGAGAAGAGGGAAGTAACAGCAACCACACTTGTGATTATTAGTGCAGATATTATGATGCAACTGAAACCATTCTTTCAGTGCTCGAGTAAGTAGTAAAGGACGGGACTCTCCTGTGTGACAGTTCAACGTCACATCGCTATCCAACGCTCTCTAGGATTGTACCCCCTACGGAGGGAACCCCGCAAAGTCTCTATCCCCCAGACTGGAAACCTTTATCTGCCGTGAAAAGGGGCCCCAGACTATCGGCAGATGGCTAGGTACAGCAGTAGTGCGGAGGTCACTCCGATCGCTAGTCGATGCATGTTCGCGTATTGTTCAAGGTTCCAAGAAGAACTGGAGCCACACGGACATGGTGTTGGCAAATACGTGCGAGGACGACCCCAGAGAGTTTCAACTACTAGGGAAAGTCTTAACAGTGCCCCCAGTCCAAGTTGTCTCCGCGCTCTAAAAGCTGGCACTCGATGGGCTCGTGAGGTAAGTTTCACCAACCCCTCGCAAAGTTCAGCGAATTAGCCCAAACACTCCATCCCAGAGCCCGGGCCGATACGCTCAAGATTTCAATACATTTATCCGGGGGTGTTTAACACCTCACCAAACGGGCTCTGGTCTTCAGTTTGTACAGCAGTCCCATTTGATTCTTGATCCGGCTTCGCACTTGCCCTTGTCCGGGGCGGAATGAGTTATCAAATCGAGTATACCCGCCACGATTTTCTTCCTGCTTAAATAATAGGATAGGCCGGTTAGAACTCGGAGTGATGCACATTTGTCCAGGTAGCTTCATCAGCCTTGACATGCAAGAGGACACGATATTCTCTCTCAGTTTAAAATTCCAGGGTTATGTATCGACCGCTTAACGTTTTCTCATAGGGTCAAGCTTACATTCTGTTCTATACTGATAACTGTTTTTTTCCTTACTATACCCGGTGCCTTGCTTCAGTGACGTGTCACAATGATCAAGAACAATGTCTCGGCTTGTTTTCGAATTCCTCCGGATGAAATGTAAGCGAGTTTCTATTCTCCACCTCAGCAGCGATACGCTTTGCTGATCCTCGGACTTTCTTCCTTTATTGATTAGAGATAGAACAACAGCCATGGTCGAGTTGGTCTCGGAGTCCATTGCGGCATCAGGTAATGAAACTCATGGCCCTCATAGGAATTTTCCTGTTTGATAGGTAAACATGCATGTCAATCAAGACCGAGAAAGGCCTGTCTTGTCACTGATCTGTGCCTTCGTGTCTTACCGCTCTTTTCAGATCGACACGGCCAACCTCCTGGCCTCGCTTAAGCAACCGATAGATCCGAATGAAACGTTGAAAAAATCCCCGAAAGAGAGATCACTTCGCTTGTCTAGGACCCCAAATCCGGCTTAAAGCGGATGAGAAAACAAAGATTAACAGGTATTGAGAATAATCTCAATGGATTTTCGCATCAAAAAATCGTAACTCAATTAGAGAAGGGAGATTCCGTGTTCGTTTGATGTTTATTCCCGGTCCGTGGTGTGGTCATGTTAAAATGGTTAGTGAAGTGGATGTTTGCACTCCTACGTGAAGTTTCTACCAGTGATATTAAATATCATGAGTGAATTATGACAACTGCGTTAGAGAGACCCTTGTTTTCAGCTCTTTAAAAACCCGATCATTGTCATGATATGATGTGTCTTGATGGATATCAGCTGTTTTCGATGTCTCAGAGTTCAAAATTGCCAAGTCTCGGGTAAGTTGACGATGGTGGATATGCATGCACAACTAGCACTATGCATTTTATGAAACCACCTCTTATCTTGCTTGCCCTTCCCTTATCTCTCACACCCATAACACGCGAGGCAACGCGCGTTGAGGCAGCCAAGAGTGTGTCTGCTGATTTCTCCAATGCAAAGCAATCTAGGTAGACTATTGAACCTAGCCCAGATCGCCAGCAATAGCGCTCCCTCCCGCGTTACCGAGCGGAAACTCCCGCTAACCGTCAATCGTGGGAGTTTCGATAGCTCCCTAGAAGCTGCATGAGGCGCGTCCCATTGCAGCTCAGCTGAGACCCAGCGTCAACCGTCCCGCCCAGTAATATCGCCTATAACCTGCAGCTCTAGCCCTACATGCCTTCTTTCCCCGCTGCGGAAACGCCGGCTGATAGCTGAAATGCCTGCTACTGGGGAAAAGGATGTCTGGAGTCAGACTGCGAGGATGTCTGGGCCAATCGTTTTCGAGACATTGAAAATGGGGACTCGTCCACAACTGGGTTTGGGCTGAGCTGAATTGCCAAGTAGGGAACACCAAGCCGACAATCCCGTCGAGATAGGCATGGCTTTCCCTGCATGACGACGCAGAGTATACGGTGCAGCGGGTCAAGTAAGATGGCTTCTCCGCTGAAAGTCTCGATACGGCAGTGACTGAAGCTTGACGCGCAGTAGCCAAGAGCTGAAGAGGCCGCTAGTAAATTGACGAATGACAGCTGAGGCATTTCAAGATTTTGACTTGAAGCCAGTGCAAGTCGAATTCTATTTAACCACCCATATCGCGCCTTTGACGTTGTGTCGTCTGTTTTCTGCATCTTTGAGTGTTACCAGCTCTTCTAATTTTTCCAAAATGTCTATGGATTCTCAACGCCCCCTCCAGAATGGCCATGCCAGGTCAGAGTCTGACAGGGCAGATGAGATTGCCAAGTTGAATAAGCAACTCACCAGTGCCATGTACCTGTCTGGTTTTCATGGCGATGCCCTCATTGGAGTAAGTGGTTTTCGGAGAATTTTGAACTGCCATGCTAACCTTTGATAGGACAAACAGAAGCTGAGTGTTGGCATCCTGAACGATCTCAAGCGCATCTTCACATTCGACAATGCACCGGACATTATTGACATCATTTTCAACCTCTTGACAGGGCGGCGCGTGGATGTAAGTACCTTTTTATCGTTCCCAACTAATACCTGTGCTAACTAGACAGATGAAAACCGGAGCCAAGCTCGTTGCATCCATGTCAAATGACAGCAAGCTCCGGGGGAAGCTCATCGAGGGTTCAGTCAAGACCAAATACGAGCGAATGCTGCACCCTCCCTTGACTTACCTCGGCTCAGCGTTCAAGTACAGAACAGCCGATGGCAAGTTCAACAGTGCTCTGAACCCTCAGCTTGGTCAAGCTGGTGCCCCCTACGCCAAGACAGTCCCTTCCAAGACACACCCCCTGGGAGCTTTGCCAGATCCCTCAGATCTCTTTGATCGCCTCATGGCTAGAGATGAGGGAGGCCGCAACAGTGGTTCTGGACTGTCCAGTATGCTCATCTACCATGCCACCATCATCATCCACGACATCTTCCGCACAAACGATAGCGACAAGAACATCTCAGATACGTCATCGTACCTGGATCTGTCGCCCCTGTACGGTTTTACCGATGAGATGCAACGCAAGGTCCGTGACGACAAGTACAAGCTTGGTCTTCTCAAGCCTGACACTTTTGCCGAGGATAGACTTCTTCGTCAGCCTCCTGGAGTCTGCATCTACCTTGTCATGTACAACCGTTACCACAACTACGTCGCCACTCAGCTTCGCCGCATCAACGAGAATGGTCGATTCTCGGTGCCACACAAGTATGAAACGGCTCCTCTCGCTGGCTGTGCCAAGGAGTACGCCAAGGGTGAACATGCACCGACCAATACAGATTTGACCAAGTATACGGATGCTTGGAAGAAACAAAAGTCTTCTGAAGAGAAGAAGTCTCCTGAGAAGGAGAAGTCTTCCGAGCCTAAAGAGAAGACTAAGGACGATATTGAGTTTGAGAGGCTGACCAAGGTACTTCGTGACAAGCTCGACGCTGCTCTCGGCGTCACCCAGGCAGAGCAGACTCTTGAAGCCTGGACCAAGGGTCATACAGATGCTTGGAACAAGCTTGACGATGATCTGTTCCACACTGCCCGACTGTAAGTATATACCCTTGTTATGCTCGCTCTGGCTGCTAACGCGAGACAATAGAATCACTTGCGGCATGTACATCCAGATCTCGATCCATGACTACCTCCGCGCACTCATGGGCTTCCATAACTACAACACCAACTTCACTCTGGACCCTCGTCTAGACATGAAGGACCACAAGAACGTGTCGCGCGGCCTGGGCAACCAAGTCACAGTCGAGTTCAACCTACTCTACCGATTCCACTGCGCCATCTCTCAAAAGGATGAGAAGTACGCTGAGGATTTCATGCAGCAGTACTTTGGCAAGGACGGCTCCTGGAACGCCAAGGATCTTTCTCTCAAGGAGTTTATGGAGGAGATGGGCAAGGCTCGAGCTAGGGACGCAGGCAAAACCCCAAAGGAGCCATGGGAGGAGACCTTTGGTCTTCCCTTGACCGAGGAGTTGAACTTCAAGCGAAATAAGGTTACTGGGCTGTTCAGCGATAAGCAGATGGTTGACGAGCTGACAAAGGCTATGGATGATCCTATTTGTGAGTGTACAGCATTGCATCACTGAGTATCAGCTAACCCTCTTTAGCCAACTTCGGCCCCAGGAACGTCCCCAAGTGCTTGAAGGCCGTCGAGATCCTCGGCATCTTGCAAGCCCGCAAATGGTAAGCCTTGGACACCACGCAATTGGCATGTCCATTACTGACTTGCCAACTCTAGGGAAATCGGCACGCTCAACGACTTCCGTGACTTCTTTGGCATGGAACGCCACAAGACCTTTGAGTCCATCTCTAAGCACAAGGACGTCCAGGACGCTCTGAGAGACCTGTATGACCACCCTGACAAGGTAGAACTCTACCCAGGTGTCTTCTGCGAGTCTGATGGCAACATGGGCGCCGATCCTGGCCCAAGTGATGTTGACTCGGCCTTGTGGGCTGCCATCTTCTCGGATGCCATCACTCTGGTTCGATCTGATCGCTTCTACACTGTCGTAAGTTGAGGTCTGCTGTCTTTTCATGAAATCTTGCTTACGGTATTAGGACTGGAACACCAACTCGTTGACCAACTGGGGCATGAAGGAGGTCACGCCCGACAACGACGTGCTCAAGAGCTCCATGTTCCACCGCCTGCTCCAGCGTGCATTCCCTGAGTGGTACCCCTACAACTCGATCCGTTTCTTCCACCCCTTCTACACGGCTCAGAAGAACGCCGAGCTCGCCAAGCAGCAAGGTTTTGCCGACGAGTTTGACATGCAGGTCAAGACCAAGTCGACCAACTGGTTGGGCAAGCCGACAGCGTTCGAGTACGACACCGCCGACTCGAACCCTCGACGTCCTTCAAAGCCTGTGTACTTGTTCGAGAAGTCGGAGATCAAGCAGATTCTAGGAGATCCCGAGGATAACATTGTCCACCCGGCCCGTCTCCGGCTGAAGGACTTCCCCGATGAGATCGCTGCCGTGCTGAAGCCTGGCCAGGGAGCCCGCAAAAAGGATGCAGCCTTAACGAACAACGCCACGCCTTTCGATCATGAGGCAACTGTCAACTATTTGACTGATCTCATGAGGGATATCATCAAGCGCGAGTTCATCATCATGGACAAGAACAAGGGAGTATACCAGCTTGATGTTGTCCGAGAGTGAGTATCCTACCCACTTCATCAACATGGCCCGATACTAACAATCGCTAGCTTCGCCATCCCCGTGGTCACTCGCTACGTCGCCGACTTCCTCGGCTTTGGTCATCTCGTCAAGAGTGACAAGAACGACAAAGCCCCGTACTCCGAGAACGAAGTCTACCAGCACATCACCAACTGCCAAGTCTTCCTGTCCTACAACAGCGACGAGACCAAGCTTCTCAAGAGACGCAAGGCCTTCAAGAACTCCATGACCTTCCTCCTCAACCTGACCAAGAAGGGCAACATTTGCAACGCGGCTCGCTGGCCTCCTACACGTTGGATCCGCAACGGACTAGGATTTATCGCATCTTGTGGTAAATCTGGGTCAAACCCCATGGAGGCCCTTGGTTTCAAGGTTGCTCAAGAAGTTCTCAAGAATGAGAAGAACGCTGGTAGAGCTGCTGCCATCCTTCTCCTGACTGGTCTTGACAGCGCCTACAACACGGTCCTCGCAGTAAGTAAACCTCCATGATCATTTTTCAGTAAAGAACTAACACCGAGTGACAGTTTACTTCTGTGATGGACACATTCCTCCGGGAACTCTACGACGGCAAGCCTCGGCCCGGCTCTGGTGCTAAGCATCCCCGATGCGACTGGTTCGACATCCAGGATCTGGCTTTTGATGACAGCAAAGATGCTCATGACAAGGTCAAGAAGATTGTGCTCAAGGTGCAGAAGGCCAGTGTCAAGTTGCCCATCATCCGCAAGGCCGCCACCAAACCCTTCACATACAAGAGCGCAAAGGGTAAACTAGAGACCATCGCCACTGGTGCGACTGTTATCTGTGACATTGTAAGACGGTCAACTCGAATTTCTTGTTCCTTTACTGACATGAGCAAAAAATAGAACAGGGCAGAGAAGGCCGACAAGTCTGATAACGACAGCGAAACGAGCTACCTTTCCTACTGCTCAAGCTTCTCCGAGGCATTCTACATTAAGTATCACCCCAAGCACGTAGCTGCTCTCAGTCTCGTCACAATGGTCAAGGTTCTCGCACAGCTCAAGAACCTGCGACGTGGTCACGATACACAGGGTATGAACAAGAAGATCAACATCGACGCGTCTTCAGAGGGATACTCCAACTACATGGCTCCCATGCGCATGTCGGAGATCCAGATGAAGGTGGCCAAGATGAAAGATGATGCTTCCGAGGAGGAGAAGAAGGAACTTTCTAGGCTTTTCAACAAACGGCCCATGAGGCCTGCCGTGTCTACTTACCTGACGGCCGAGTGGGATGAGATGCTCCCCTTCCCAACTAGTAAGTCTCCTCGAATGCAGACAACAGAAAAAGACACTAACCTCTCGACAGCATGGAAGCTCCGCTTCAACGGCTACGGAGTCTCGGACTACAGCAACGACGACTGGGCCGTGCTGAGAGTCTACAAGCTCCGAGACGACATCCAGCCCATGTACCAGCCCAAGGGTCCCAGCGACGTGGGCGGCTCCTTCGCCACTCCAGTGTGCGTCTGTGAAATTGCAGGAAAGCAGTGCCACTGCAATGACAAGGAGAAGAAGCACGCAGAGGAACACAAGGACGGAGACTGCAACAAGGTTGATCCGTCAGCTCCTCCTTGTGACCATGTCAACATCCACAAGCCGGCAACCTCGGGATGCAAGCTGGCTTGAAGAAGTTTCTTTTTCAGACCTCACGAGCCTCCACTGATGACGAGGAACTCGCTCCATGTGAAATCGACGGCAAGTCATAGGCTCGGTCCACGAGTTCAGCCTCCATGTTTTCTCCACTGGAAATCTCGCCCCCTCCAAGCTGCGGGGTGGTTTGAGTTGTGGTTTTGGTGTGGAGATTACTGTATTAGGAAAGGGTCGCCGCGGAGTTATTTGCAGTTTTGCAATGAAGGCATGTTTAAGAAATGTATAAATGATATCGCGCTTCTGTTGTAATGCAGCCATTAATCAATTTTCTCTCACATCACATCCAACTTCATCCTTAAGCGACTGTCCTTTTTCCTCTTTCTCTGTACACTTTCATCATGCCTCACGCACAAACCGCCACCAAGACACCCACCATTGACAACGTCGAGTTGTATGTCAATGATGGGCTACTAGCTCCCAGTGAAGTCACCAAGCTTCGCGTTTCCTATCCCGATGAGCCTCTCGAGGAGCTCTACCAACGCTACATCACAGACGGTTATGTCTTTGTGAAAGGTTTGCTGCCACGAGAGGACGTCCTTGCCGCCCGTGAAGCCTATTTCACGTCAATGGCACCAAGTGGGGTTCTCAAGCCAGGCACAAAGACCGTTGATGGCATCTTTGACGACTCTGCCGATCCGGCTGATTATCCCGGCATTGGTGCTGGCAGCTTCAAGAACTCGCGCCCAGGGGAGACGAACAAGTCGGAGATTTTCGTTGATGCAGCACTCAAGGCCCACACGGAGGCTTGGTACTCTGGATCTGAGGATGGAAGCGTCCGAGGATTCTGCAACCATCCTGCCTTGAAGGACTTTGTCGCCCGTCTCACCGGATGGGGAGATGCTACTCTGGCAGTTCGGCGGACCCTATTGCGCAACAACACACCTGGTAACAAGGCGATTGGTGTGCACTACGATCAGTCCTTCATGCGCTATGGTGAGCCTACGGCTATGACAGCATGGGTCCCCATGGGCGATGTCAAGGTCGATGGTGGAGGCCTGATTTACCTTGAAGGAGGCGACAAGCTGGGCGCAGACATTGAAGATGACTTCGCCAAGAAGGCAAAGGCTGCTGGAATGAACGACGAAGAGATGCGAAACGCCTTCAACTCCAACATGATGAGCACTGGCTTCTTGTCTGAGGGACCTGCCGACTTTGGTAGGACATATGGGAAGAAGTGGCTTGTCAGCGAGTACGAGGCTGGAGATGTTGTTTTCCATACACCTCACATGGTGAGTTTTGACACAAATGAAACGTAAAAGCACTAACAATGACCAGATTCACGCCTCTACTATCAACCACGACCCCAGCGGCCGCATCAGACTTGGTACAGATCTGCGATTCGTTAACTCGAAGCGCCCTTGGGACACAGTAAGTCAAATAGAGCACATGGTTAGAGTCCTAGGCTAACATGTTGAAAGCGATGGAACAAAGATTATGAGTTTGGTGACGGACTGTAAGCTCTTTGATGAAAACGTGAACATCTCTAGAACACTCAAGGGGGTTAGATAGGTGCATGCTTATGCATCATGATTATGCATAGCGTCAAGATCGAATAGAAAATTATATTGTTGGCATTGATATCTTACATCAGCTTCATCTCTTCTCAAAATTGTCCATTTCTTCCCACTCTTTCTCCAGTGTCCGGATCAACCTCCTTGTTTTCCACTTTATGACATCATCAACCTTTTGCAGATATTGAATTGTGTGTGCTCTCTCGCAAGGTTGGCGAATGCAATAGCCACCTGTTGGCCTTGTCAGTAACAGTGCATCGTATAGTTACCAAAGTGTGGAGCATACAGAGGGAGAGCATGTGTGCAGGCAGGTAGAAGGCGTTGAGAACATGCTCGTTGGACAAGGCCAGCCCCATGAGAGTGCACAAGTAGGCCGCGATTCGTTGCTATTCAAGGTCAGTAACCCGTAGATGCAATCAGCGGAGTAAGAAACCTACCTCCCAATCATGCCTAAGCCTGGCAGCATGGTACCCGATGTTGGGGTTGACAGTGTTGCATTTGTGCAAGCATAAGATGGCTTTCGCAGCATAGTAGTATTGCATGGCAACAACTGTTACGTCATGTCAGTCAAGGAAAGCAGCGGAAGAGAACAAGACTTACCAGGAACAGAAGCGGCGATGCAAACGACGGGAAATGGCCTGTCCTCCTTCAAGCCCGCTGGCTTGTAGTAGATGGGTTTGAATGACACAGGCTTCATTTCGTACCACTGGTTGACCTCCATCCCGACAAGTTCCCACGGCCCAGACGAGACGCTAGCCGCTTGTTTCTCAGAGTCATTTAGCGGGAACAAGAGCTTCATCATCTTAGCAAAGATGTAAACTGCACGGTTAGCGTACGCAGAATCGTCAGTTCTCCGAAAGACGGTGGATCGTTCAAAGTTCTCCAGGCATATCTCGACAGGTTCTCTGCGAACCAGGTACACGTATATGGTCTGTCTAAGGTGCACCCAGCTTGCGGCTTCAGCTAGGCCGCCTTGAGTAACGAAGCGCGCAACAGCCTCGTGGTTTAGGAGATTTCGAGTTCCGCTGAGGTGGTGGTAATCCGAGTCAGACTCATTGTCGTGCTCTTCATACAACCGCGCAATGACGACAGCAGTGAGTAGCTTCGAGTCCCATGTTTCTGGTGGTCGGGCGAAAGCTTCAATGAGTTGCTCGATACATCGATTGTGGTAGTATGTTCCTTCAAGATCTGACTCCGAGTTTGAACATCGAGCATCATAGCGGCTCGCAAGGGCAAGGAGGCCATTCATGATCATCGGTTCTTGAAAGGCCAGACGAGGCACCTCGAGGGTAAAGTGCCTTGCATCATCACAAGCATCTGACTATCCAGTGTCAGTATCGGTTAGATCCCTGGGCCTGAGTATGGAGTACTTACTGAAGGAGCCAGCTTGTGTATGTAAGTGATGAACAAGAACGCTTGCCTCTCAGTGAATCCATACGTATCTTCTGGGTTGATGCTCTGGACTCCTGAGCTATGAGCTGAAGAGGGTGTTTCTGGGGGAGGTAGTTGCGATGGTGGCGAGTCGCCTAGGATATAAGGGATTGAGGAAACGGGGTGGTTTAAGGGCAAGAAGCGGGTGCTACCAGATGATGGAGCCTCGTAGGGTGAGACAATGCCTTCACCATGGCTCGTAAAGGGAGCCCCGAAGTCGGAGTTCTCGGCGTAGCTTTGGGGAGAAGCAATCTGTCTTGGGTTATCTGATCCCTGGCTGCGCTCTAACCCCCCTTGTCCTGAGCTGGATTGGTTCTCTTGAATCTCCGAAGCTGCTTCTGGGATAGAAGTCCCCGAATCCAGTGGTGACCGGAGAGAATTGCCGCTTGTTGGAGAGTTGGACTGAACTGGATTGACGGAAGTGTTGGGCGACTCGGACAACTCGCCGTCGATGCCTTGAGGCGTTACAAACGAGACTAAAAAAGATCAACAGAAATTCTACAAGTACTTCAACCATCTCAACCTACTAGTAGACGGCACTCTGGTCCATGTTCTCGACTGTTCGGCCACCTCCCGATGTTCTCGAGTATAACTGTGCTTGAACTGAATGTCATTCTCAAAGCGACACTCCCGCCCTGATTCAGCGCAGGCGCCACACTGATACGCCCCAGGCTGAACAACACATTTTCTATGCCGCCTTCGACAGGCGTTGCAGCATCCTCCTCGCTTCATCCAGTAGTTGTCGTTGATAGGAAAAATTGGGTATGAAGGTATCACAAGGTGGGGAGGAGGGGGTGGATGAGAGAGGCAAAAGACCCCGCGGGGAACATGTCCTTGTTGGGTCTAGTTTATCGGAAGAGGGAAAGCCCGCTGGTCCAATTACGTGGGGATAGATGGTCATGCTGGGCTGGCCCCTGTTGCGCAGATGAAAGGTTCGTCCCATCTTCAAGTTTTTTGAACAAGTTGGTGCATATTAAACGTGCATCTTCATAAGGTAAATGGGACTTGCTCCTTACTGACACTTGATAGACAATATGCCGCAATGCTGACTTGGATGGTGGATGTGCTCGTTTGGCTAACCGGGATTAAAGACCCCACGGGCCACACCATCTTCCAAGGCCAATTGCTTACCTTCCCATAGCTTATTTCTGTATCGGCCGAGTTAAAGGCGACAGATTTGATAGTAGCTGAGGCACTATCTAGTTAGTAAGTCCTCTCTTGATTTGCCTCATACCAGAGTGCGCCCTCGGAGTTTTATTCGGGGAACACGACCCGGGTCATCGCCGGCTAAACGGTTAAAATGCTCATCCATGACGAAAAAGTGTTATCCTTTCCTATTTAGACGAAAATATTACCCATGTTTGACTCGGCCCAACCCGTGTCAACTTCAAAGTTGCCCGCGGATTCACCGCTAAACTAAACTCTGCAACTTCAAGATATTCGACTTGATCATGTCGACGACGGTAACAGAGACTCAAAATGAGTCCATTGAGCTCACTAATCTCGAGCATCGCACGGATAGCGACAGAAAGGGAGGCATTGAGGAGCTTGCCCGACGCCCCTCAGATGATGTCCCGCCTCCCAATGCCCAGGCAGAGATAGAGAGATGGAATCACCCAAGGAGCAACATTGCGAGGCTGGCCTTTGCATTTCTTTCTTTCATCATTGCCGGCATGAACGACGCGGCCGTCGGTGTATGTATTCAGAGCAAACTCACACTTCAAAAGTAGCAACGCTGACATAAATCCTTCAAACAGGCCTTAATTCCATATGTGAGTTTTTATCACTATCAAGTTGATGTCTCTCCAGCCCTAACTTAATACAGCTGGAAGAATACTATGACCTCACCTACACCGTCGTCTCACTCATTTTCTTGACGCCATTCGCCGGCTACTCAGTCGCCGCCTTCACCAATGCCCGAATTCACGTCAAGTTTGGCCAGCGAGGCGTGGCAATCATGGCCCCCATCTGCCACATCATCACTTTTATTGCTCTAGCGGTGCATCCGCCGTATCCTGTCCTCGTCGTTTGCAACATAGTTAGCGGCTTCGGCAATGGCCTGACTGATGCGTGCTTCTGTGCGTGGATTGGTAAGATGGACAAGGCAAACTCGGTCCAAGGCTTCTTGCACTCTTGCTACTCCCTGGGCGCTCTTTTTGCGCCTTTGATTGCTACATCAATGGTTGATACAGCCAAGCTGCCGTGGTATAACTACTACTACGTCATGGTGAGGATTTTCGCCGCCAACCTTGCATGAGCAGGCTAACGATGCGATATGTAGATTGGCATCTCAGTCGTCGAACTGGTCGGTCTGACCATCGCTTTCTGGCAAAAGACTGGCGAGGTATACCGAGCCGAGCATGTTCGTGAGAACGATACGGGTGGCGCTGGAACTCGAGAGGCTCTCAAGTCTAAGGTGACCTGGCTTTGCTCGCTCTTCTTCTTTGCGTACATGGGCGTTGAGGGTATGTATCCTTGAATCCTCTGTAAATCTCTTGCGCAGCTCTCTAACAAATTTCCAGTTGGTCTTGGTGGCTGGGTCGTCACTTTTATGCTGCGCGTGCGCAAAGCCTCAGCCCTCGCATCCGGTGCCTCCAGTTCCGGCTTCTGGGCCGGCATGGCCTGCGGTCGTGCCTTTCTCGGTTTCGTCACGGAGAGATACGGCGAACGACTCTGCCTTTCCATCTATCTTGCGATCTCCATCGGCCTGCAGCTGGTATTCTGGCTCGTCCCCCAGTTTATCGTCTCAGCAGTTGCAGTCGCTTTCCTTGGCTTCTTCTTGGGTCCCATGTTTCCTGGAGCCGTCATGATGACAGCAAAGCTACTCCCAGCAAAGATTCATGTCTCTGCTATAGGATTTGCCATGGCTATTGGTGGAACGGGTGGTACAATTTTCCCCTTTGCCATTGGTGCGATTGCCCAGAGCAAGGGTGTTCAGGTATTGCAACCTATTATCTTGGCTCTCATTGTTGTGGTAACAGGAGTCTGGCTGAGTTTCCCACGGATTCCGAAGAAGGATTGAAAAGGGGGGCTTGAAAAAGGCTGTATCGTGAAAGGATATTTTACGATTCAGGGTAGGCACTGAAACGGCTCACCTCACTACCAGTTTCACTTTTCGTGGCTGGTTGGCAATTGGAGGCAGACTTTAAAAGAAAGGCGATCGCATATGGATATTGATATGATGTCAGAATAGGATAGAAAAACAATAAATTCTTTTTCAGATAAATTAGTATCCCTCTGGGCATGAAATGAGGTTGAGGTCCTTTAATATATCGGTGTCATTTTGAAGCGGGCATTTGTTTCTTCTAGACACTTTCCGCTCAAAATCCTCTTACTAAATATATAGTAGATAAAAAAGCGGCATTCCTCGTACGAAAACTGCATCAAAAATTCCTTCTATATGGCATCGTCCTTTTCTAGTTTCTTGCTTTTCATACATCGACAGGTCTCCGATCTCCCTGTAATCAGTGTCAGCCATAGAATCATGCCTATTCGGCATGTTTTACTCGCGTATCTCACCAGGAACAATGCGATTTACTCAATTACTTGTAGGTCATCACATTTAAAAAACTCAAAAGATCACCAACCTCGTTCGATTTACCCTGCATCCCCGGATTTACCATCCCCTTTATATCGGGTAGAACCCCGATCCCAATGCCACCCCCACAATCTGGGGGTGGATCATCTCAGGCACAGACACCAATCACCAACGCCGCAAGTCCCGAGATTTTCGGCCAAAGTTGCCTTTTCCAGCCTTCGGAATTCTCAACTGCGAGTTCCATCGGCGGAATCTCCGTATACGACTCTCATTGGACTCTGCGGTTACTTTATTATCGTGCGTCTGACCGACTCTCATTGCTTCTTCCTCATTCATCAATTTTCCTTTCACCCGTCCCCAGCCCTTCACAATGTCCAAGCCAATCGTTCTTCAACTCGGCGATGATATCCGCTGGAATCATGATCTCTACGATGAGTTCAAGTCTCAGTTCGAGATCCGTCGGTCTTACAGCATGCCCCGGGCCGAGTTCATTCAGGCCCTCAAGACAAAGGCCTTTGGTGACTTTTTCGCCATCTACCGTCCCTTCTGGAACACGGGAGGCGAGATGGGTAACTGGGATGACGAATTGATCTCATTATTGCCTTCGTCTTGCAAGATCTACGCCAGCGCTGGTGCTGGCTTTGACTGGGTTGACACGGCTCGCCTGGCCAAGCAAGGTATGTTTATGTCTCAGCATACGCAATAATAGTTACTAATATTGTTTCAGGCGTCACATACTGCAACGCTGCTGCTGCCTGCACAGAGTCAGTAGCCGATGCAGCAATCTGGCTCATCATCTCCGTCTTTCGACAGCTAAGCTGGTCCAGCATCGCAGCTCGCTCAGGCGACAAGGATCAGTTTATCGATGCAAACCGGAACCTGGCACCCATCTCTAGAAACCCTCAAGGTTTCAGCCTCGGCATCATCGGCTTCGGTCGCATTGGCCGACGCATCGCCGAGAAGGCCTACAAGGCTCTCGACATGAAGATTCTGTACAATGATGTTTTTCAGATGCCCAAGGAGGTTGAGGAGCCTCTTGGTGCCGTCTTTCACAAGTCTGCCGACACTCTTCTCGCCGAGGCAGACTGCGTGCTAGTCGCCACGCCATTCGCTGGAGAAGCCCTGCTTAGCAAGGAGGGTCTCGCCAAGATGAAGAAGGGAGCCAAGCTTGTCAATATCGCTCGAGGCAAGCTCATCAACGAGGCTGATCTTGTCGCCGCCCTCGAGAGCGGCCACCTATCAGCTGCTGGTCTAGATGTGTTTGAGAATGAGCCTCACATCAGCCCCCAGCTGGTCAAGATGAAGAACGTCGAGCTTCTGTCACATAACGCTGGTGCTTCACTGGACTCGCATATTGGTTTTGAGAAACTGGGAATGGAGAATATTATTTCTTTCAACAAGACTGGAAAGGCGATTTCACCGGTCAACGCTCATCTGATTAAGCAAAGCAAGCTGTAGATTTAGTTATTTGATGTACAACAAAAGGGATAGGCATGAAAACATGGCTGAATAAAGCAACGTACTTTTCGCAAGATTAACACTTCTAAACAAATCGCCAATCATGTCTCTAGTGATCAACAGTTGATGCTTAAACTCAAACAAATATCCAGCCTACCAAGCAATTTTAAGAACCACATATGACCGTGAAACACCATGCTGACGGAACCACTTTACTCAGCCTCAGTCTTTCTTCACAACACTGAGCGTCACAACTTCATCTCAGGTGAGAATCCTTCAGTGATAATCTGATGAATCCTTCAATAAGGTAACCGCCCAGTGGCTCCAGACTGAAACGATTCGAGTCGCCCTACAACCCAAGAAACGAGCGATGCTGCTTACTTGGGTGATCTTATCCACTGTTTCAGGCACCCTAATATCACTCGATCTTATGCGCAGCAACAGAACCAACCTGGTCAATGCATCCACTTACGAGTCGTCTCAAAACGGAAGGTCATCCATAAGGCTGCGTCGCGGATCCATCAGATAAATTCGGCCCGGCTCAAACAGGCCACGGTGTGGGTTGAGATGAAAGGAGCAGGGGCTGGCGTTTAAAATGTTGACTGCGAACAGCCAAGGGAACCCTTGTATGAGAAATGTGTCAGCTTCAGAAACTGCAGCGAATCGATTCCTGTTGCTGGAATGTGTCGATCGAGCTTGGGCCAATCCTTGTTTCATCCTTCTCCTCAGCTAGATTATCAGAGGTTTCCAAGATCCCGGTTACTTGCCCACTCTCGAACGTTTCCGGTTATAATCCCTGGGAATATCATCGGGGACAAAACGTAGCATGTGAATGCGTAGGATCCGCTTGAAACAGTTCTGCTTTCGGGGTTGGGTATATAGACCTCTATAGCATCATGCTTAATTGAGCTCAGTAGTTTCTTCGTTTCTTGTGCTTTGTGCCTTTCTTTTACCTTTTCTTCATTCATTCATTCCTTTAGTCGTTCTCTACGAGAATGCGTCCATTCTTTGTTTTGGCTGCCTTCCTAGGCACTACACTTGCCGCTCCTTTCCAAACCTCGCCCATCTTTCGACGCCATGAACTTACTCCCCAAGGTTTCATCAAAGTCAACCCTGGCGGTGCAAATGATGTTTCAATGACGGATGAGAATACGCTCAATGGAACATATCCTAGGAATAAAACCCATGCCCTGACACACCGTGCCGCCGAACCCGCGACCTTGCCTCTTAAGCTGGTCAACAACTTTTCTGGTGGAAACGTCAGAGCCTACATCTCGGGCTTGGATTCTGATGGGACAGTTGTTTTTATCGGTGCTGATGGAGGCCTTGTCTATCCTCGTTCTGGAGGATCAAAGATTCCTGTGGAGATCACAGACAACATTGCGATCCCTCTGCCCCCTCAGGGTGAGACACTCGACTTTAACATTCCCATCTCGATGAGCTCCGGTCGCATATACTTTGCAGATGAAGATTTGCACTTTTTCATGGTTGACATTGGTAATGGAGATGGCTTGGTTCAACCCTCTACAAATAACCTCCAAGATCCCAGTGCGGGCGTCAACTGGGGCTTTGTAGAGCTCACCTATACCAACGGTGTGCTTTACGCCAACATTAGCTACGTGGACTTTGTCGGTATTGTTCTCGGTATGATGCTTTCTTTGACAGATGGAAGCACTCAGACCACTGCTGGACTTGTTGCCGACGCTGCTTCCAAGATCTGCGACGACATGGTCAAGCAGAAGGACGCCGATGGTCGAGCCTGGACTTTTCTGTGCATCGCCAATGCTCTAGGAGATCCGATCCGAGTCATATCACCTGGAAACCAATACGATCTTGAACCCATCACATTCGAAGACTATTGGACATCCTATGTCGACGAGGTCTGGAACAAGTACTCGGCCCAACCCCTCACCATCAACACTCAGACCGAAGCTGGTAGTGTCAGCTGCCGAGTCTCAGGCGAAGAACTCGTCTGCGATGGAGACAACCGCGGATACGCCAAGCCCAACACCAAGGATATTTGGGGTTGCAATAGTGGTCCTTTTGCGATCATCGAGGGCGACAATGCCATTCACACCGCCGTGGTACCTCGACTCTGTGCTGCCTTTGTTCGCTCCACCCTGTTGGTAGATGGTGGCGATGTGCAACCCAGCCTGGGAGCCGAGTCTTACTACAAGAACGATCCAACAAACCACTACAGCCGCATCGTCCATTCCTATGAGGTAGACGGTAGAGGCTATGCCTTCCCTTATGATGACGTTAACCCGGATGGAAATGAGAATGCCTCTGGGGTTGTCTCGGGTGTACCTGACACTTTGACCATCTACGTTGGTGCCCCGCCGTCTTGAGTTAGGGGAACAAAGAAACGCATTTTTATGACTTTTGGTGGTTTCCACATCTTCTTGACTCGTTCGATGCTTCTTGGATTGCTGGATCTCTCCAAGTTTTCGAGGTCAAATGTACAATAGATTAGCTAGGATTAGCTTATTAGATCCATGTATATACACGTTGATTGAATTATGAGATTTCCATGCAACATTATGTTAAAGGGTCCCTGGTCCAACATGAAGCTGTGATTCGGTAGCCCCCAGCACAGTGCCAACACTGCTACCACTTGCTCTTGCCCAATGGATTCCAGAAAGGCCAAGTTCTTTTTGAGTTTCTTGCTCTTGAGACTCAACTCTCCAGCGTAGTCCTACTAGAAAGGACATGTGCAAATGTACTGATGTGAGCCTGGGGTCATACGAAGGTCTGATAAACGTCTCAAGAATTAGACAGTCAAACACCACGAAAGCATCCTCGCACAAAATGAGAACGCATGTCATACACTGGATCATATTAATTGATCAACTCCATTCAGCGCTCCAAGCCATGATCAATGCCAGGAACACTGCAAGTTCTGCATGTGTACAAGAAAACGGCTGGTTCATAGATATCTCATATTTGGGTATTTAAGGAACCTCTCCTCCTCTCTTCATTAGCTTCTCATCAGACACATCTGTCAACCGCAAACAGCCCTTTGGAAACACACCAAAGGACCTTTCACTTGCATTCCCAACACGACACCAAGAATCCACCACCACCACCACGCAACAAACACTGAAAAGATGGCTTTTTGGCCCTTTTCTCTCCCTAATCCCTTGGACAGTGGGGATTTCCCCATAATCTCTTACAACGAGGATATACCATGGCATGTAGCGATTATTCCGTACTTGCAGGTCAAGGAGGTGTTCCTCACTGTCGCTATTATCCCTGATCCTGAATTCATGAGGTACAAGGACCCCGAAGGGACTCACTTCATGACCCAATTCACCCGTCTCAAGTATTTTCTGGATGCTAAGCTCCTTGATGAGAATTGCCGAGCGTGGAAGGAGTTGCAGGAAGCTGATCCTGGCTTCAAAAAGATTCAAATCATTCATCGATGGTTTGATAACTATAGAAAGGATGGAGGGAACATTCCGAATGAGGTGGGGCCAGTTACGTTTCCCGAAGAGTGGAAAGATGAAGACTTCTTCCTTAACTGGTTGTATGTCAACGTCTTGCTACACCTGAAGTGTCTTAGCCTGGAAACTTTGGAGAGGGCCGTTGACTTCTTCGTGGCAACAAAAGATTGGGACCGTAACGCGGAATGGTTCAAGGCTCGATTAGTGAGGGAGCGGCTCACGGCCCAACAGGAGGCCCAGCGCGAGAAGGACAAGGCCGAGTCCACAGCCAACTGGGAGGGGCTGAAGCAGGCAGTCAAAGCCGAATGGAATGCGTTCTTTCTTGAGCGGAAGCAGGAAAAGGTGATCAAGGAGCTCGAGAAAGGGAAGAAGAGACAGGAGGAGCAGATCCTGAAGGAGGTTAGGAGTCAAAGAAGGCTGGACAAAATGGAAAACTACTAATAGATATCCAATGTCTTGAGTAGCAAGACCGGGTAGCTATGGTACGGCGAGTTGGTCAGGTGTGCCCGCGAGCACACAAGACGGCGATAGCAAAAGCTTAGAGGCTTAGCTGGGGGACAGCCCGAGCAGCCTTGCCTCAGGTCACAAGGCCTTCATTAGGAAGGACTTGAGTGACATTTCCTTGATATTCTTCCTGGAGTTTTCTGGAGTTTGCTTTTGACTTTTTTTTTTTATTGAGAAGCCCATGATCGCAGTTCAACACTGCGACAGGCCTTTAATTTACTTTCCTTACAACAATCGATTCCCTCCCTTTTAATTGATTATGTGATTATATCTATGTGATAGTGTTGACTTTCTCGCTGAGGATTTTGTTATTGTCGATAATGCATTTCCAAAAACTGCTCGTGAATGGTTCTTCTATTGTTGCTACCCTTGGATGCTGATGTAGGTAGTCACGGGTACCCAACACGTGGAGGCATGGTTGATGATGAGAGGTGATGTGGTAATGGTACGAGGCCTACGTAGAGTAAGTGCATCGATTGTCACTTCAAGCTTACATTGGCTACTAAGAGTCCGTTCGATCATATCTCTAAAGCAGTACACAGAAACTTATCGCCTCGGTACCTTCCAGAGGGTATTCCCCACCCTTGCTGTTGGTGTGGTAGTCTATTCTGCTCTGTAATATCAAATGGGGAATGTTCAGATGTGAAGCAAAAGCCTCATGGAGGTTTGTGGAACGTTTTGACTTGAGCAATAAAACAGGACGGAATCGTCTTTGCACAAGAGAATTACACCTGCTGTACGTTTCAAACTGCCAGTTGATGAACTAACCCGACCGCCCGCGAGAACAATAATCAAGTCACAACCTTTCCCACAATTTATCGGCTTGTGTCACTATTGTACACTTGCTTGTACTCTCGATCAACGATAGCACAACTGCAGAATATATGTGATCTCAAGACACTCATCGCTTCAAGCATTCTAGTCACTCTAGTCACTCTTCTCAAGCTTGGGTATATAAGAACCCTCCAGTCCTGGCTTCATGATCAACTCGACAGAAACGCCTTGACCCGATCGCATAAGCTTTGGACATAAACCAAAGCACCTTGTCAGTCACATCTTACAAAGCGCAACACCAAACCCAATTCGCAAACACTCAACCAACCGCCACAATGCCTCACTGGCCATTTTCATTCGCCTCCCTCACCAACAAGGACGACAGAGTCCCTTGGAATGCGGCAATCATCCCATACCTCGAACTCAAGCAAGTCTTCGAAACAGTGCCAACTCTCACCAAGAGCCAGGCAAAGTATGACGACCCTCCAGAAGTCGACTACTTTACCCAATTCGTCCAACTAAAGCTCTATCTAGATGCCAAGCTTCTTGATGAGAATAGCCGAGTGTGGAAGGAGTTGCAAGAAGCAGACCCGGGCTTCAGAAAGATCCTGCACATCCACCGCTTTGCAGTTTACGGCTCTGGCGTGCAAGAGGAAGGTTTTCCTGAGGAGTGGAAAGACGAGCAATGGTTCAAAAACTGGGCTCGTGTAAACGTCCTGACCCATCTTAGAATTCTCGATGAGAACACATTGAAGAAAGGAACCGACGTTATTCTACACACGAATTACGTAAAGAAGTGGGAATCCGAAGAGAAAAAGCACAAGGCCAACCTCGAGAGACAGAGGCGGGCGGGCCTGTCAAAGGAGGCGCTCGCCCTTGAGGACAAGCAGAATAAGTGGGAGGATAAGTTAGCCAAGGACGTGAAGGATCTAGTCTACAAAAACTCAAAAGCGCTTCTCGAAAACTCAAAAGAGATTACGGCGAGCCTTGACGAGGAGAAGCACGCCAAATATCAGAAAGAAGATTGGGAAGCTCGCTGGGCCGCCCATATGAAGCACCTGGAACCCAAGGGTACAATTCAGTCAAGGGAGATTTCTGAAAGGGCAGAGTACGCTCGCAGCCAGTCACTTAAATGGGAGGCGAGGAGGAATGAGGAGTGTGAGAAGCTGCACGACCTCTTGAAAGAGCAGGACAAGCTGTTCAAAGAGGTAAGGCGCCTCGAGAGGTACCTCATGGAGCCTTGAGTTGACACGACTTCAGTGGTGTCTACTTGATTTCCTTTGTTATTGACTTTTTTGTTCATAGACAAGTGTTTGGTCGCTGTTCAACACGACAGGAGAACCGTTAATTTACTATAACTTTAAACTGTGCAATTCTTCCCTTTGCTATTGACCGAGTAGGCATAGATTAAGCTTAAGACTTTATTGTTGACGATGTTGCTGCCTGAAGAGATCGCCGAGCATATGGCTCTTGTATTGCTATTCTGGAACGCTGATACGAGGCGTGGGGTGACCAGTGAGCGAGTGGTACATAGAAGACACCGCAACAATGGGGGTGGTCTAACAGATCACGCAAATTCAACAAAATAATTCCCACTTCGAGATGAGACATATGAAATACAGCGCGTTAATCGTATCATACAGGCTCAAAATTCGCTATTTACAAGAATAACCAGACTCTCCACTCAATTCATCACCTCCAATCCGCTCTGAAGACCTCTAATAGCAACCATAGCACCCCACGCACCAGGGTCAGGCGGCAACTCAGTACTGTCTCCAACACCAACATACGTCGCTCTTCCAAGCCGGGGCTTCATCGTCTTTGTCGCCTCAGCTCCCTGGATAGCAGCCTCAACACCACCGACAAAGCCAGCTTTAGCAATGATCTCGGCAAAGGGGATCAGAGTGTCCATCACAGTGCGATCGCCTACCTTGGCGGGAGTGTACCTGCTCAGGTTCTCCAACGCCAAGGAAAGGGCTTCGCTCCAAAGAGCGATGGGACCCTGGGATCGAGCCATGTCGCTGTTCTTCTCGACGGCTGTTCTGAGTGAAACAAAGAAAATGCCGAGAATGCCACCAAGTGTTCCACCCATCTTGCTTTCAACAATGTCCTCGAGCTCTTGCAGAACAGCAACGACTGAACCCGATTTTGCCAAACCCTTGTCCAAGGCCTGAATCAGCGACGTAGCTCCAGTCTTCAGCGTCTCTCCGCAGTCACCATCGCCCATGACGGTATCCCACTTGGTCAGATGAGGTTCCGCCTGGATAATTGCATCGCAGGCGCTCCGTAGCATCTTTTCCAAAATATTAGCATCAATCTTGAGATCCGTTTCATCATTGATGATCTTCTCTGACTCCTTCGGCGCTTGCACTATTTGTGCTTTGCGGCTGCACCGTCTGGTCTGTGATCCCGCCATAGACTCCCAGAATGTGTTCGTCTTTGTGTCAAAGAAGTCCAGGATGCGATCAGCCGAGTACCGACAGTTTCTCGCCGCAGCTGAAACATTGATGATAGATACGGAAAAGGCGGGCGCATTGAGAGATGTCTCCAAGAATCCAGCACAAGTGCGCGAAGGTTCAATACCCCATTCGTTGGCCAGTTGCTCAAGCACTTCATCGAGAAGAGCTCCCAATTCCAAATGAGAGATGCCACCAAAGTTGCTGATGAGAAGAATGATTTTGTCCTTTGGCGCAAACTTGACATATCCTCGCGTAGGGTCGTTCTCATCTAGACAATGCTTCAGGATCTGCCGCACAAGGTCTGGCGTAGTAGGGGCTGGCGATAGCTTCATGTATCCCGGCTCATTGTGAGGACCAGTGCCAAGCTCAATCTCGTTGACAGCCAATGTACCATGCTCACTCCTCCCGGGCACATGACAGTGGTCGAGGGTAGCAGCGATGGACACAATCTGCTCCGAGAATGCAACGCCAAGGTTGTAAACGTCATCCAGCGAGTGTCCAGCACCTGCAGCTCCCCCCATCACCTTGAGGACGCCGATCTGTCCGGCAAGGCCTCTTCGGCCCACTATTCCTCCGCTGCGACCGACCGAGACGTCGTCCCCGCAGATGATCATGCGACACCTGTGTCCCCTGGCAATGGCCTTTTCATTGGCGAGGCCGAAGTGGAGGCAGTCACCGGTGTAATTCGTGATGACCAGAATAGTTCCTTCATCGCTGGGGACGGCTTCTATGGCGGCTAGGATCTGCTTGGTGCTGGGGCTGGCAAAGATGTCGCCTTGGACGGAGGCGGCGAGCATGTTCTTGCCAACATAGCCAGTCCATGCGGGCTCATGGCCGGAGCCACCACCGCTCACTATGCTGACATTAGACCGTCGGTGTTCTGTGTCGTAAACAACTCGGTTCGTTTCATCGAGTCTAAGGGAAGTGTTGTAGGAAATGATGCCTCGCAGCGCCTTGTTGACGAGGCCCTTGGGAGAGTCAAAGAGATGCCGTGTAGACATGGCTGTTTGTATTATTCTGAAGATTATTTGAGATGAACAAAACGCACTCAAAAGACGAGATAATCAGCCCATTTGTGTGCTTTAATAGAACCATCATCGGTGTTACTCTCCTTAATGAGGACGGTGCCGACTCTGCAAGTCAACTATTACCACCGGAACTGTTCGCGATGGAGAATTTCAGTCTTCCCAAGCTCTTGCCTGTTAACAAGATACCTCTTTCTCTCCCTTGTGTCACTTTACCCTCTAAAGCCATCCTGGTATCCCGACTCCCAAAGGCTTGGTATGCCCAGATGACCTTCCCCGGGTATCCCAAATAGGAAATCCGCACCCCACACTAGTCCGGCCCCCGTCGATCGGCCCCGGTTCGGCTTACTCCGAAAACTCATCTCGGCAGGACATTACCACGAAAGCAACAAGTTCGGGTCGGCAGAGAAGAATCCTACCCCGGAATTCCCTTTTGGAAGATGGTCTAGATCATCCTTGGGCGGGGTTGCTCGGTCACATGGCTCTTCCGTGCCAGCATCTCCCTCTGAGTCGACGGCTTGCCCAATTCTGCGACATGGCTGGGCCACCACGAGTATTAAAATTGCACAGGAAGCCTGCCCTTTTCTTTACCCTTAGACGAGAGGCAATAAAAACAAGTCGCTTATCCTTTCCCGAATCTGAAGCAATCATGGCCCCAAAGTGGAGAATTGCAATGGGCTGCGATGTGAGTTGTCTCATCATCTCGTCTTTGTAATCAGAGCTCACTGTCTCCCAGGAAGCAGGAATTTCCTATAAGAACGCCATCAAGCAAGATTTTGAATCCGATGGCCGTGTAGAAGAAGTCCTCGACGTCGGCTCCAACCACCATGCAGATAAAACCCCCTATCCACTCCGCGCAGCAGAAGCAGCCCGTCTAGTCGCAGAAGGCAAGGCAGACCGGGCACTTCTCATTTGCGGCACAGGTCTGGGCGTGGCCATCTCTGCAAACAAGGTGAAAGGCATCCGGGCGGTGACAGCCCACGATAGCTTCAGCATCGAGAGGAGCGTCAAGAGCAACAACGCGCAGGTTCTGTGTTTTGGCGAACGCGTAATCGGACTGGAGCTCGCTAGGAGATTAGCGACCGAGTGGCTAGACTACGAGTTCGATCCTTCAAGCAACAGCGCCAAGAAGGTGGATGAGATTGTGCAGCTGGAGGCGGTTGCAGCATAGTAGGGGTAAAGCATTGTACGATTATCGGCAGTTAGACACGGCTTCATTCAACAAAGGCAGCATTGACTTGACCTCCGGAGATAAGATGGAATCTGTGTGAATTAAACTTTTGCGGGGTGCCTGAGATGCCCTTTTTGGACTTGATCAAGACCCCCTGGGCGTTGCTCACCAGCCAACCAGGAGACTTTCCGTGTCTTAGATCCCGGCATGCCAAAAGTGGAATCCGGGTTGTAGTGACACACCTTCGGTTCGGTCTCGGGTCGGACGTGATACGACCTTGTCATGCATCTCGCTCGAAGAGGTCTGTTCAAAGGAGACCGTCCCAGAACAAGAGAGGCCGGCTTTGATTATGTGGGTGTTGGCTGGCTAGAGGGCAAGGGCTCTTATCCCATCAGCGCATAAGAACCTCCCGTGCCTTGCCTTAGTGTTATCCTTCTAACAGTCAATCCGTGCAATGTTGCTTAGGCCTTATGATCGCGCTACTTGCTCCCCAGGGGGGAGTGATGTAACAATGACATATTGCCCTGGGGCAGAACTTCGATTCCTTATTTTAGGGTCGTTTGAACTACTTGCTTCGAGGTTCTTGTGCACTGATGGCCACTGTGTTAGCATTGGGTCATGAGGTTATCATGTGTTGAAAATCTGTTCTTTATTATAGTTGCAGCCCGGCGCTCGATGGGTTGACTGAGCCCGAAGATCGTGCACTGATGAAATAGGGAATCAATTTCTAGCCGAGGCTCAGTGGAGTTGTATTTGATGTAGCCATGTTGACGACAAACTATGATTCAAAATTCCGAATATTGATAACTTCACCTCCTTAACTTTCTTCCGAGGTTCGTTCAGTTATCACGGATCCGAGGTTTGCAAAAATATCTACTGTATACTTGTGCACAGTTGGTGTCTTCTTGGATGACGACTACTTCAAGCCCCCATTGTCAGACAGATATCTTCCTGAAGTTATTAAACTTATTGGCAAGGCCTTGCCTTTCGTATTCGCCACATAAAGCAGTCTATTGTAGATCTTTATATTGTCTTCTGTAGAGCCAGTTAGAGAGGTATATAAAGTGTTTTCTCATAAGAAACCGAAACCTTCACCCAACTCTCTATCCTCTCCCCAGTGCCTTCTGATAAATGCAAACTATTGAATCTATTTACGCAATCCTCAATTTCCTCTGCTCCAAAGTCCAGCCGTCAGATCTCAGGTCCCAGCCCCGGTCGTCTAAAGTTAGCAGACCGACGCGCTCCCAATGCGGAATCGCGTCAGTCGCCGACGGCGGCATCTCTTCTACAACGAGCACGTAGGTTGTCCTATCCGTGTAACACATCACAATCCCTAGCCACGACTCTTCGAGAAGCCTTCGTCGTAGGGTTGGAACAAACCCGACTGCGTTATCTGCCGACAGGGGAGGGTTGTCTTTTCGAGTAAGTGCGAAATCACCCCTCCACACGCGGTCCCCAAAACACACCATGCCCTCCCAACCTTCTTGTCGCTGAGAGAAACGGGCCCTGATGATGTTCGCCGTGATATCAAGCATATGGTGCTGAGAAAAGATGGAGCTGGACCGGCTCTTCCTTGCCGCCGCACTCCTAAGTTGGCTGTAGGAGTCACTCCAGGGCATAGGGGTAATGCCGTCCGCGAGCACGATCGACACTTCCACGTCACTTACATCAACAAGGCCAAACCCACTACTCCATCCTAACGGGAAGGCTACCATAACGTGCCACCCCGCCCACGACCAGCTAGGGAACCCGGGGCGTCGGTGGCCTGGAGACTGGTGGGTCCAGCAGAGACTCCTGACGAAGCCGGCAGGGGTGACTTCAGCGTCGTGATTGGGATACGTGTGGCCCCCATGGTGAAGGATGGGAACGCTGCAGACGTGATAAACTGGGCTAGTCTCGAGGGTAGCGTGTGCCTGGAAGATGCCCAGCATCGCGTTCAGCGCATCTGACTGAGACGTCAGTTTCCGTCCCGTGTACTCGGTCAACTTAGTGAGTAGGTCGGTGCCGTCACTCTTCTTCAAATTCCCTGTCTCTAGCGGCTTGTGGGTCCATGAGAGTGGCATCAGACGCCTGAATGTATGGCATATCTCCCGCTCAATGCTTGGGGGGAGACGGATGGCCTCGCGGGCGACGAGGTCGTGGCATTCGAACGACATCTCGCTCTCCGAAAAGAAGAGGCGGCGACGAGAGAGGAGCCCCTCCTGGTAGGTCCATCCCCGCGTCATCCAAGCCGAAGATCGGATTTGATGGGCAGGGTCTGGTGGGATCAAAGTGACGGCGTGGCCCTTGAGCCACATGGAGGGCTGTGACACTCGGGGGCATCGGCTGCTTACGCCGGGGAGGCCAGAGAACGATGCCTGTCTGGCCGTAGCCACCAACGTCACGTCGGCATTTGCGTACACCAAGTCCATGCTCTGCAACTGTTCTTCCTTCACCTTGCGCGGCGTGAGTGATTGAGGTCCATCCTCTCGCCTGGGTGGATATGCCGTATTGGGGTCAACTCCATGCGTTACAAGCAAACTCTCGACGAGCTTCGTACTCCCGACGCTAGCTGCAGCAAGTAGCAGCTCGCCGCCGAGGTTATGGTATTTGGAGCTTTGGCCCATGCCGCACTTTTCGAGCAGCCTGAGAGCAATGCCTTCGTACCCTTTTTGTATGGCCAGTCCAAGAACCGTAGTGCGATCGTATCGATCTTCTGTATAAGCGTGAGCGTCGATCCCATCCGCTCGTGACAGCATCTCCGAAATTTCATTGAACCCATTCTTTAGTGCATGCCATAGAGGTGAACATTCTGCGTCGCGGTTCTCGTGATAGTAACCTGGTGTCGGGTTCAAGTCTGATAGCTGCCCGCACTCTAAGAGCACTCTCACCACAGCCACATGACCGTATTGCACCGCGTACCACAGTGGAGAGAGCCCGTCCAGGTCTTTCCAGTTGGGGTTCGCACTACGCTCTAGGAGTCGCGACACGACAGACACGTGGCCGTTGTCCGCTGCATAGGATATAGGCGTTCGACCTTCGCGGTCTCTCGCGTCGACGTCCAAAAGTGAGTCCGCCAGAAGCACCTCAAGGATACCAACGTTCCCTGCCTGTGCGGCATACGAGAGCGCTGTGCGACCATCATCACCTCTGGCGTTGATAATAGCAGACCCATTATCTTGAGCGAGCAGCTCTGCAACGAGGTTCGCCGCGCCAGCATACGCTGCGACATGAATTGGTGCAGTCCTCCTAGGGTATTGTTGGCTGACATCCTCGTAAGGAAACGAGAATCCCTCCAGAGGCCGTATCTCGGTTGGGGCATTTTCGGCCCGCACGGCTGCGGTGTGTTCTGCCTGTAGGGCTCCCTCCCACCTTGGCTGGTCGCTAAGGAAGTCTCGAATCACCGTTTCAGACAGCAGCGGCGTGTTGATGCTTCGGATGTGTTGTCCCCAGTAGCGCGCAGCATAGTTGTACAATGGACTCGATCGCAGCCGCTCCATGAGGTCCTTTTCTCTCTTGCAAGCACCTCCCTCGGATCTATTCAAGAGATATGCGACACACATTCTTCCCACGTCAGCCTCGGAACGTGAGAGATGTTGGCGGAGATAGTCTCGAGTCGTTCTGTCACACAACCGGATACAGGAAGTGCCGTTGATGCAGTCCATGCGTGCGAGCCCGCCGCAGGAGGAGACGATAGATGCAACGCCTGCAGGACTGTCCTCAAACCACAGCCCAGCAATTCCGTCGACAGATATCGCCAACGCCTCTTGTATTTCGTGTACAGACAAGGGTCTCCTGGAAAACGCAAGCCACGAAAGGCAACGCTCGGCCAGATGTGCGCAGCGGGGAGCCTGTGAGGCGATCTTGTCCATGATGATACTGTACACATCGTCGTAACCGTCAGGGCCGGTTCGCGCCGGGGCTACGAGACTAAGTGTCTCGGAAGATGGCGTCGATACGAGGAGCTCGAGGTATAGTTTAGCTAGCAAAAACCTAGATAATAATGTTAGCCGCCATGCTCAAAGTTCCTTCGATGATCAAATCGGAAGCGCATACTGGCCATCTGCCGCTGTCACAGTTTTCGAAATGGCATGCTTCCGACTTTCAAATTCTATTGGCAGCCTATCAGCCATGTACATTTCCAAGTCCTGCTGCTGGGCATGTATTTTAAGCCTTGCTGCGTTTTCGAGTTGCGCCTGAATTGCCGGCGCCGGAGCCCAACCCGTTCGCCATGTCACCAGCACGTTCAGGGCACCATTTTCCCTCTGGACCTCGGCGAGAAGGGCTAATAATGCTGTACGTGAGCTTTCGGGGCATTCGTCTAGCGCGTCAAGGATGAGGGAAACCGTTGAAGAAGATGCATGGCCCGCAATCTGTTCTTTTAGATAACGGGAAATTGTCACCTCGGCAGGCCTGGAAGGAAGATGTCGATTACTCCTCCATCTCCATGGCGGATCTATCAGCCTCCCTAAAGGCAGTCCCGAAGAGAGCTGTTTCGAGATGCAGAGGGCTACATTATCGTATCTTTGCTCTTCGCGACGGAGCGAGTCGAAGAAGATGTAAGCAATATTGGCGGCCGCCCGGTTACTCTTCCCCTCGATTGAGGAGCCATGTGGCTCGTCCCCGCGAAGTCGATGCGTCAAGTCTTGGACAAGGACGGAGGCTGCAACAGACTTGCCAGCCCCAGCCTCACCGGAACAGAACAGCGTCTGGGGACTAGATTCGAGCCATGTCCTGTACTCTGCTGATTCCAACAACCAGCTGAGTGTTCCAGGATGCCGTCTGCTGGCATAGTAAGCCAGTTGAGGGCCGTAGTCGGTTTTTGTCAGCCGAAAACTGCATTCGGGCTCTGCATCGGAGTCTGAATCCATCGAGACACCTTAGGGCAGCAAAGTCGATGAGTTTTTGGTTCTGAATTGAGGCATTTGCTCCTCTCTGCAGCGTAATGCTTAGGCGCCTGTGTGGCGTTGTCTGGATGCCCAAATAATGTCAGCAAGTACCGAAGGTAGACTTCTTTAATCCTATATCTAGCGAACATATTATTAAAAAATAGGCTGGCTAAACGTATATACGCGATTATAAACAGTCTACTTCTAGTACTTATTCATAGAAAAGTAAATTAAATATTTTCATCAAGGACAACGATAGGTCAATAGGCAGAGTTGCACTCTAGACTAGCAACACGACCAAGTGTATCTTATAGAGAAGAGCTATGTTAAGAACACTCGGCCTTCCTATTTCGCCCTTTAGTGTCTTCTCGATAAGAGGCGCTGTCCTTGATCTAGAAGCCGCAGATATCCGCTTAGCCCTCTCTGTTCTTTATTACAGTTGCAGCCCGGCCCTTGCTGGGTTAACTAAGCCCGAAGATCGTTGTTAAGATGTCTCAGCAATTCTCTCGCGCGGCGAGCCACGACTCTAAGTCATCTACAGACTTAGAGTTCTCATATGCCACCATAAAGGGCTTAGATATTCTGGGGTCTAAACTAAGGAAATGTCAGGTATCTTTATTACCCTTATAGCTGGCACGAAGAAAATCTCTAAAAACTCGGCTCGGCCAATCCTATCGACGCATATCGGATCCCGGAGGGCAAGACACAACCTATCACGCCATCACTGCTAAATCGCAGCAGCTAGAACCGCCACATCTTCTACCTCCCGTCATAGAAGCGGCTAATATACCGCAAGTGGATAAAAAGACTCAGCTAGATCTTACGCAAATATCGCCATGGGAATCTTGACATGTTATTATCCCCAACATAGCTCTATCTTATCGTCTACTCAAGCTACTCTACATTACCAGTCTTCTCCCTTGGAATCAGGACAGCCTTCCAGTGCCCCGATGCAAACTGCATAGTGATGTACTGCCTAAAGTCAATCTCTTGGCCAGATACTTCTATAACATCGAATCTCGAGAAGAGATTTACAGCAATCATCCTCATCTCAGCCCAAGCAAAACTATAAAAGTTTAGTATAGTTTCTCGTCTTCTCTAAACCCTTAGGTGAAAGACTCACTTGATACCAATACAGGAGTGTTTCCCGGCCGAAAAGGGATAATATGCATCCATGCTATCCATGCGTATTTTAGTCAGTATTCTAACTCGTCAGTGACGTGTTTGTTAAGGGATGTTTCTTACTCGGCAGCGGGTACATCGCCTCTTTCAGACCCTTGTAAGAACCGTTCAGGCTTGAAACGCAAGGCATCTGGAAAATACTTCTCGTTGCGGTGCAGGTCGCGGTAGGACGCAGACACAACCGTATGTGGCGGTAAGTTGTATCCCATGAGCTGTACCCACTGATCCCCTGTACGACGGCCCATCTCGGAGGCAATGGGATGCAAACGGAGAGCTTCCTTGATGCAAGCGTTCAGGTACCCATACTTGGGGTCGTTCCGAACCGTTTTGCCGCTAATAATGTCATCATGAACATCCAAAACAGGCAATGAATCAAGAAGCTTGGCCCGTTTGTCTGGATTGCGAGCCAGTTCTCTGAACAGGCAGGCAGTTGTCCCGGAGGTAGTCTCAGACCCTGCCAGAAGAATTTCAGACATCTGGTCGACGATATCACGAGTGTTCATGGTTTTGAGAGTGTCGGGCTTTGTCCCCTCATCGATGAGGTGCTGTAGGAGATCCTTTCTGGTAGCATCGTCCGCTCCATGGCGTCTCTGCACAACTGCATCGATAGCCTTTGTTTGAGTACAGGTTGTGTCAGTAAATTCTCAACTCCAATGCAAAGCTTTTTAATGTGGGTTATTTACTAAGATCATCTCTTTAGGCCAGTCAAATTTCACATCAACACCCATGGCCCTGAAGAACCTTTTGAAATAGACATTCTAAGCAAGTAGATGAATTAGACATCCGTCTGTTGTTTTTGAATGAGAAAGGTGATGACTTACTTGATACCGCTTGCTGAGTCCATCAAAGATTGACCTGGGAATCGACTTCCAGACTTTCTCCGACACACCCTGTTCAATTTCCGCTGCCGGGTTGGTTTGCCCGAAGCCTCGACCGAATGAGCACTCTCCCATTCTATTAGACTAGATATCAGCATATCATCTGAACTGGTGAGGCTACTAGACTTACATGTCAAGCGCCACATTATGGAGATCGTCCATGAGGTCGACCTCGATGCAGTTGCTTTCTGTGCTGTCATCAGAAAGGGAGACCTCATACTTATTGAGTAGGTCTCGAATGGTGCCTGCAAAGAAGGTCTCAAGATTGTCGATGTACGCAACGGTAAACGCTGGAGAAAGGAATCGCTTGAGTCTCTTGTGAGGCATTGGACGACTAGCAGTTACGTGAATTGTCAGCTATTTGCATCGTGAAACTGTGCGTTGCTTCAAGTTTGAGAAACTTACATTTCTCCAAACAGGCCGGGGCTGAACCTATCCCGAGAGATCTCAGCATACATTGCCACTTTTGGAAGGTCGATCTTGAGCAAGATCTGCTTCATGGCATCCTTGTCGGAGATCCATACCTGTCGAGGCCCAAGTCGGACAATGGGACCGTACTGTTTGTGACTTCGTTCCACTAACTTCCAAATCGTCCCCGTCGCAAAACCGTACTTCAAATGAATGGTAGTCAAGAATGCATACCAAGGTCCTGGGAGACGTCTCAGAGGAGACCTGAATGCCTTGAAGGTCCCGAAGATGGATCGAGCTATGATCCATGATATGAGAAGCAGGGAGACGAGTGAGATCTTGGTGATGATGGTCGAGGAAGTAAACCTGGACGAGGCCTCCATAGCAATGCCTGAGGAGTTGAGAATGGGAAAATAGCTTGGGAAAGCCAGGTTTTCCATGGTTGCGGAAAATGGGAGGAAAGTAGAGGGCTTGATGAAATCTGACAAGGTGGTGTGTGCTTGATGAAGAGCTTGGTAAGGTTCTCAACCACGAGGAAACAATGGGGACATTATATCACTTCAGAGGATCACTCATTGCCCTTATCAACCCCCATAATGCAATCTGGAACCATGTGAAAGACTTGATTACAAATTAGCTGTCATGTATCGACATTCTTCTGCGCCTTTCCGACCCGCTCCGTGAGGTAATACGACTTGCAGACATGTATTACTACGTCTCTTACATATTATGGAGTATCAACATGTAAAAACAATGATCTGATATCAAGGAGTTCATAGCGTATCTCATGGATGTAGAGCAACTCGGCGAGAGTTCTCAACTGCCGAATTGAACCCCATGCTGGAAGAATGACCTAGACGGCGGATCCGTTAACGTACATTGAGTCGCATCAAATAATTCATACCCCTTCCATTCGTCCAACAAGGTTCTGACTTGCTCCGTGCATACGCCCCAGAGGTGGCTTGAATATTTCGTGAAAACCACTGGCGGTGGCATCATGCCTCCATTGTGGGTGCGAGATAGGAGTTTTGCCGGTAATGTCGGCCTTCGGAGACTGTGAGTGAGCCCTGCCGCTTCCGCATGCCTCACTTCGGTGAAGTTTGAGGTTCCCCTTCTCTCCTTGTTCTGCATAATATACCCGGCGTCCCAGACCAGAGACGACAAACATTCATGCTTCTGTCAAGTTTTGCAACTGTACACAAGCTATATGGAAATCTTGCGACAAATTCACTCCCAATCTTTCGAAACATTTCCCAAAATGACTTACGACGAAGACAAGAATATCATGAATCACCAGCATAATGGTGTAAGCCGCCACTCCAGAACTCCTCCTGATGTAGCAAAACTGATGTTTACTACCCTACGTACTAGCAGCCACGAGAAAAGGGGATTGATGGACTTGGTGTCCCCGACATCAAGACTCTCCGCAATGCCATACCAACCCATTGCTTCGTTCCATCTACCTCTAGGTCTTTGGGCTACTTGTTACGCGATGTGGCCTTTGCTTGCACCCTTACCTGGCTAGCCATCCACTTTATTCCCATGCTGCCCAACCCTACTTTGCGAGGAGGTGCTTGGGTTGTGTACGGGTTTATCCAAGGCCTTGTTGGCACTGGTCTGTGGATCCTGGCTCATGAAGCTGGGCATGGGGCCTTTTCTTCATCTGCCAAGCTAAACGACCTGGTTGGCTGGGTTGTTCACTCTATCTTGCTCGTGCCCTACTTCTCCTGGAAGTTCTCTCATCAGCGCCACCATATGTTCACGGGACACATGGAAAAGGACATGGCTTTCGTGCCAGAGACTCGTGTTGACTACTTTGACAGGATTCGGGCCGCGTTTGTGGATCCTGATCAATTTGAAGACGTTCCCATTGTACAGCTAATTCGTCTTCTTCTTCATCAGCTACTAGCCTGGCCTATGTACCTATTCTTCAACATATCCGCTGGCAAGGGCAGCCTCCAGAGGTCGTCCATGAACAGGTTTCGCCAGAGTCACTTTGATGCCTATGGTTCCATCTTTCGTAATAGCGAAGCCTGGTACGTCATACTATCAGACGTCGGTCTTGGCCTCACGATCGGAGCTCTTTACATCTTCTTGGCCAAGCACAGCATTGTCAACTTCATGCTAGTATACGGACAGCCTTATTTCTGGATTCACCATTGGCTGAGTATGTGACTCATCATCGCTCCTTATTCCATTTGAATCTGACCAGGACAATTAGTTGCCATTACCTACTTGCACCATACGCATGAAGATGTTCCTCATTATACGGCAAATGGCTGGACATTTACCAAAGGAGCTTTGGCGACTATTGACAGAGACTTTGGCTTCATCGGGCGAGTCTTTTTCCACGGTATAATTGAACGTCACGTCGTTCATCACTTGTTCCCGTAAGTCCAACTTGTCTAATCCTTATCCTAGTTGAACAGGAGTAAACAAGCAACCACTGACCCTGCAGACGCATCCCATTCTACCATTGCGATGAAGCAACAGAGGCGATCAAGCCACTCCTTGGAGATCTGTATCGACGGGACGAGAGACCCTTTATTGGGCAGCTTTGGAGTACATTCAGGCAGTGCAAATATGTTGAGGAAGACCCAGATGATGCAGGGTCGATGAGGTGGTCAAAGTAGTGCTCTCTTGGGATGGAATGCCAAGATTCAAGCCTTTTGTTCTGCATAATGATTATTCTTTCTGTCATCATACACAGCAAGAGCTCTCAACATGTCGGATTGTTCCATAGAGGTAGTGGTAAAAAGCCTCATGCCATGATATCAGACTGTTGGGGCCTGTATCAACCTTCCCCTTTAAGCATGATCCCTGCATAGTTCTGCGCAGATAACACAAACAGGTAGATCTAGTCTCGAGCCGTCAGATCTAAGACACTCGCACCCCCACGGCAGTAAAAGACTGCAAGATTATGCAACAGGTCGGGGCGTTTTGGTAGCCAGGGAGTAGATGCTTGTCCGGGTTGTCGGGTGAACACGGCTGCTAGTAAGCGGGCCGACTACTCAATATGCACAGCGGGAACAAGGCCGAGGCCGAGAAATCCCGGCTACCATGAACTATTTAGGATGACGCAAAGTACATATGGCCATCCATCTATTGGCCTGACCGGGACCAGGTTGAAATAAGGTTTTTCTATCACATCGGCGTCAATCTGATCGAATCGGAAATGAGTGACAGTCCCACTATGCAGGTTATCAAGGGTCGTTGCCTGATGCTACCCTGCGCTGTCACTCACAATTTGCATATCTTATAGGCACCTCTTTGGCCTATGTCTTAGAATCTAGAGGACAACGCGTAAGCAACATGGCAAGGGCTCTTGGGACAATTTTCCACCTACCATGAAATAGCCTACACTTGCTCGCGTGTATCATTCCCAGGGGAGGGGGATTATGGATTCTCAATGGGTCTGGTGACGTTCCAGTGCACTGCCACCATGACTCGTACTTGATGAATATTCACCATCAATCCTGTGGCCCTTATCACGGATAAGCGGAACAAAGTGGCATGATTACCATCAGCAGTGCCCAGAGGGCGATAATCCCGAACGAGGGCCGGGTCGGCGACCCAGTATCCATCGCACCACGGCGCGTACGAAAGACGGTCTGGTGATCCAGGCCAAGTAGAAACCTTTAATGTTTCTTGACATAAATTATGGTTTCAAGGCAGAGCGTCAGTGACAACTACGTCTTATCCCGATAAACTTGTCAGATGTCTTCAGAAGCAACCGAAGTGATTTACAATAGGGGCAATCTAGCATTGTTTCCTCATTTGGATATCCTCACTCTCTTATTTGGTTGGTTCAAATTATCTTGGATACTTGATGCATGCCCTCATAGTCTACTAGAATCAGCGTACTGTCGTTCGAATGAGGCTACAGTACTCCATGTGGAAGCCCAAGACCCAGAGCGAGGCATCACGAAGGCTCAAGCTCGAGACCTCACTCAGAAAATCGCTTTTTTCCTTCGAGAGCAGTACGGAATTGGTGCCACAGGCCCTGGAGAAGACGTCGTCGTGGCTGTGTCAACTGGCCAGTCAGGCCTTGCATGCCTTTTCTTTGGCGTTATCGCAGCCGATGGCATATACTCGGCTGCGTCACCCGCCTGCACTTCACAGGACTTGGCAAGGCAGATCCAGGATGGCCCTGGAAAGCTTCTTGTTTGCAGCCAAAATATGATGCACACGGCCCTCGTTGCAGCGGAAAGTGTAGGGCTGTCCAAGAAGAATGTTCTCGTTCTTCAGAGTTACCCAGAGGTGAAACTGGAGAGTGCCGATGCCAGCGTCACATGTGACTTCGAAAAGGGTGGGATCCTCGGCTGGAAGAAGCTAACCGACCAGAAGGAGTTGGAACAAAGCAAAATTTGTGTCTTGTACTCTTCAGGCACAACTGGCCTACTAAAGGGTCTGCTGAGTTTGTCCTTCTTGGGTGTTCAATGCACTTACTCATTTCTAGGTGTCAATATCTCTCATCTCAATTTGGTGGCGGAAGCTACAATCCCGGCGTCGATTCACAGACCGATCCTTGATGCGCTGTCCCCAGACGGAGGGCATTATCAATATCGCACTGTTGGACATCTCCCCACAGCCCACATTGCTGGCCTGCAAGGTTATTTCATCAACCCGTTCTACGATGGCGGCACCGTTTTCTGGATGCCAACCTTTAATTTTGATGACTTTCTTCAGTACTGCGGCAAATTCAGAATCACCTTTTTGTTTACAGTACCGCCCATTTACAAAGCCATTGCCAACCATCCCGCTGTCAAGGATCAATTCTGCCACATCCAAAACGCTGTCAGCGGTGCAGCTCCACTGACAAAGAAGCTGCAGGAAGCGGCGACAGGGAAGATGAAGATGGCGTGTTTAGTAACTCAGGCATGGGGTCTAAGTGAGACAACAGCTGGAGCAACATATGTTGCTCCTGGTGCCCAATACACGACGGGAAGTGTCGGGCGTCTACTCCCGAATGTGACCATGAGGTAGGTCTCCACACCCTGCATAGCCTGGAAGCTTGACTCACATACAATCCAGGCTAGTCGATGACAATGGGAGAGATGTAGGACCTGGCGAGGCGGGTGAGGCATTGCTCAAGGGGCCTATTGTAACACAAGGTTATCACAACGACCCAGTGGCCAACAGAGATGCTTTTACGCCAGATGGATGGCTACGAACTGGCGATGTTCTGTGCGTGTTACACGACGAGCTCTATATTGTTGACAGAAAAAAGGCAAGTCAACAATCTCCAACCGTGCATCTCTGTCCAAGAGATCCCAGCTAATTATAATAGGAACTCATTAAGTACAAAGGACTTCAAGTCGCACCTGCGGAGCTCGAGGCTCAACTCATGGAGCATCCAGCCGTTGCTGACGCGGCTGTAATCGGGGTTGACCAGAGCGGAACCGAGGTGCCCCGTGCATACATTGTTCCCGCTTCCACGTTCAGGGGGAGGATTACAGGGGCAGGTTTAGCCGAATATGTCAAGTCTAGGGTCTCAGACTACAAGCGCCTGAGAGGGGGTGTGGAATTTGTGAATGAGATTCCTCGCAATGCGGCAGGGAAGATCATGAGGAAAGTGCTCAAAGATTGGAGGGAAAAGGACATGCATCTGGCAAAACTCTAATCTTGCCAAGGAGAGTACCGGATGTAGTCAACTGGACTCGCTTAGATCAGAGAAAGCCATCGTTTCTCAGAATGTCACTCTGTTACATCGAGATGTCAATAGCTCCACTCACTAGCGCTCGGCTTCGTATGGACTTCCAGGTACTTGTTGAGTAGTCCCCGTATTTTGATCTGGTTTGGCCAACATGCACATGCATAATGGTTTGATACAATTGGCTCAGGTGGTTGCCAAATTATGCGAAAACTGAGTTACAGGGTTGTTTTACTCCATTGTTTGACACTACGTATTAAAGAGATGCGTGTGTGACTGGTCATTAGATACGTGGCGGCGCATAAGATGAACCTGAAACTAAAGCTTGAGCTTCAAGGTTTGCTCAAGGCGAAAGGTTCCTTCCCTTGGCCAATGTGATCAAATCTGCGTAGCCGTTCATTAGCTCCTTGGCGTGGCAATATGCAGAAAACTTACTACCGTATCCCTGCAGCGGGAGCGGGAGCGGGATGCAACAGATGAGGACGCGATGTAACTCAGGGGGTGCGGATAGTAAACTCATTGTAGGCACAAAGGTGTGAATTAACTTGCCCATGGCAATAGAGAAAAGAGACATTCGGAAGGCTATCTCAAGAGGGCCGGCCGTGGGATTGATGTATGTATAGTAAGTGGTGAGGTCTAGTAGCTTGCAAGGCGAGAATAGAGAGAACGGAGTCAAAAGGGAGAAAACTGTTGCAAAGTCACAGTGCTATAGCTATAGTTCTAAATGAGATTCAAAATTGAAAGCAATATTGTGTTCAATTTAATCTCTTGTGATCCTCAAATCTACAAGTTCAGGAAGCTTGCCGGTGCGAGAATTCGTTTTCATGCCGTTGATGGACTTGAAATTGACCTTGGCCGGGGCAATCAAGCCCATCTCCACATGTTGTTTGAACATCGGTCTCTGCTCATTAAGCATTTCAACGATGATGTCTCTAGCTCTCGATGGGGGCGGATCTCTCGTGTCGATTGCTATCTCCATGGCATCTTTAGATTTCTCGCGAAAGATTGTTACCTGAAAGGCTTCGATAGCGACACTTGTCAGTGCTGCTTGAGCCACCTGACGCAAATGAGAGATATCCAGAGATACCGGACCAAGCCTAACAGCCTGTTCGCTGCGCCCTAGCAACCGAAAGATACCCGCTGACTTGTCAACCCATTCAGCGCGGTCTCCTGTTGGGTAACGAATGACAGGTGAAAGGTCTCGGATCAAGTTGGTGACGACAAGTGTTCCGGGGGTAGCCAGCTCTTCTGTCGGGGTAAGGATGCCACCCTCATCGACAACGATCTCCGCCACGACTGAGGCAGAGAGGGTTCGGTACTCGGCAGGGTTCGGAGTTCCGGCAGAAACAGCCACTACACCGGCATCGATCGACCCGTATATGCAGCTGCGCACAGTTGCGTTTGGGAAAAGAAAGGCCAGGGCCGCGAGTTGATCCTTAAACACTGGTTCACCACTAAACATGATGGCTGACACGAGCGGAAATGTTTCCCCTCGTGGGCGGCAGTAGGAAGCTAGTTGAACAAGGGAGGTGACCGTTGACAGCACGGCTGTTGCGCGGCATGTTTGTAAGAGGTGCGTAGTTGTCTCTGGCGGCATCAAGCCTCCGATGGGTATCTGGACGGCGGGTATGGAGAGGTATATGACACTCAGAATGTGCAAGAGAAAGGAGCCGTAGAGGTCGCCAGCGTAGAAGAGATTTGCCACTCTGTCGCCTGCACGCAGGCCTGCATGGACCAGTCCGTCTGCTAGTAGCGAAGCGGTGCGAAGTAGCTCTATCTGAGAGTAACTTGTAAACTTTGGGATGCCTGTCGTGCCTAGGACCAAAGCTGAATTAACAACGCCGTCCAGTGGTCATCACCATAGCTTACCGCCAGTCTTCATCAATACGCCGTCGCTCTGACAGCCCGTCATGACCAATCGCTCGGAGTCGTGATACGCTGCCCAGTATCGGGCATGGTCGATTAGTGGCAGATCGTGGAGTGTAATCTGACCCGCCGGTGGTAACTCACTATACAGTTTGGCGTAAAAAGGCGATTTTTGGCGTGCCTCGGCCACCATGGCATTAAGGCGAGCGCTGTAGTCATTCTCAGGTCCGCGGGTGATTGAAATCATGTTCTTCGATGTCTGATAGTGGATGTTCAAGAGCTGTAAGGGGGATTGGCACAGGATAAGATGGTAAACCTACCCAGTCCTTTTCAATGAATTAGAGCTTTCGAGTCACTTCCCTTGCTGTCAGAGCCATGCCATGTTTTAGCTCCTGAGCTGAGACGTTGATCCCCGGCAATGGTGGGTTCCTCCACTCGAACCCCAGGATGTAGACGCTCTCGCGTCAGCTCTATCTCCAAACGCGGAATTCAGTCGTGCCCAATAAAAGATCCCTATGACTGTATTTGGGTTCCTCTCCGCTCATGCATGTAACAAAGTTCCCCTACTAGGCTAAGAGATGAGTCGAGCTAAAACTCACGACCAGGCGGAGCAAGCAGTCAACGGACCAGGTAGCCCGGCCGACCCACAGCGGTTCCGGCGGCACAGGCTAGACCACTACAAGCACTAAAAAGTGGATAATGGGCACCTCATGTGCATGACGGTGAAGTGCGGCTGTGGGTTTCGTGCGTCACGGCAAACATGGCATTATCTTCCTTCTCCGACACACGTCGGTTAGGATGTCGCAGGGTATCAAGGCATACTGGGCGTGGTTGGAGTAGATTGCATGTCATATCAAGGCCTCCCCACTAACCTAGTTGACCCGGGCGAGCGGAATGGCAGCTCCTGTAATGTCGGTACAGCCCCCCTGTCAACACGACAGGGTTCGATGCTGGCTATGCTCTGCCGACTAGTGCTTGTCTAGGAATTTCATGGGAGAAGAGAAAACATTACTGATGTGGAAGAATAGAACGCGGGATTGCAAAGGGACCTAAGAGCTTCAACTCGCTATCAGGCGCCTTGGAATACTATACACGAACTTGTTCACCAACGATGAACCAGTACCTATGCAGGGCTCTTTACATTGCATCTCGTATTCGTTCAAGCCATCAAACTGTCCCCAGATTCGGCCTATCGGTCGTTTCTCTAGTTAGCGTTCTGGCTCATATCCATCTCCTCCAGTCGCATGCCGGGTGCCTGGTGCTCGGCCGCGCAGGAGGGAAGCATTTTACAACTTCCTCATAAAGAAACCAAGCTTCTGTTTCCCGGAAGTCCATACCCTCCTCGAGACATCCAAGGAACAATGCCCTGTCATGATGAAGATCATGAATCATGTGGTGTTATGGGTTGATCGCACGTCAGGAGTAGTGTCGGACAAACGCAAAAGCAACAAGCTCCCCCTTCGCCAGGGGCTAATATCAAAACTACAGAGCGGCGACAATGACGATGGCAGGGCGCGAGCAGAGAAGCAGAGTACATAGCTTAAGCAACAGATACTAGACTTCGTCCGGAATCAGATTAAGGGCAGACAGCATCCAACAGCGATCGGGTTTCTTAAGACCACACAAGCATAAGAAGACGAGAATGGCTACGGATAATCTGAGCAGTTTACTGATAAATTTTAGAAAGAACTTCTTTACATCGTGACAGTCTTTCTTAGGCCTCGATTTCAACCTTAGTAGTAAAAGCCGGGCGCGGCAGAGCCAGACGGCAGACTCTATTATCACCTAGCATGTCCCTGAAGTGGCTAATAACCTTAGTCTCAATCGCAAGGAAGCCTTGCATAAGCTGGCCTCGGCAATTAATAAAGCCGTTGTTTAGCAGGCGAGCAGATCAAGCCAATAAGCTATACAAGGCAGTGGTGCTAGGCTACGGGAGGTCATGTCGTTAAGAACTCGCCAAGTGATCGAGTTGGCAGGGATAATAGATAGAATGCCTAATAAACCTGGATCTAATATTAGTCTAGTAGCCGGCAAGCCACTAGATGACCCAATACTATTGCTACTATTTTCTCTCGGTTCGACCGCGCTCTCCGGGCTAAGCGTTAATTAAGGGTTAGAAGATACGGCTAAGAGTCCATTAATCCCGAGACGGGGAGGAGTTTTGCAATACGATCGCGATAAGACCAGTGTGGCTAATAAGGAATAGTAGAGGAAGGATACGCTAGACCCTAATTCGCATATATCACTAGAGAAGAGCTCATCAAGGGCCAGGAACTCTTAAGCTCGAGGCATCGACGCGCGTTTAACCCTATCGGCAATACGGGTTAGTAGCAGCCATAAGCAAAGTCAAGCCAGCAGGGGACGCGTAGCGATACTAGTCACCCGAGAATATCATTATCATCATGCTCAAGCAGCCCATTAGCCATATTGAGACGGACTAAAGTAAGGAAGGCGGTTGCTTCATAGATCAATCAGCCCGTAGCAACGTCGTCGACAACGTTATAGATAGTGCTGGTTTTTTCCCTACCCTGTATAAAGCAAAGCGAGAGCAGATATCTAAGCACTTCTGTAATAGCTATTAAAAAGGGGGTCTTCTACGCATACACAAGGTATCTAACTTTATTACTAACTATAGCAAGAGCCAAGCAGCGTTATAAGCTGTGAAGGTAGCTTTGAATTCTAATTCAGAAAATCCTTGCATAAAAGTTTTGATTTAAATATAAAATAAGGAGAGGCTCAAAGGGCTTAGCTCTATAGAAAGGGGGGAGATGAAGCAAACATAAGCTTTTAGCCATCAGTTTGCGAAACGTCCCAGTAAAGGTTTCCATAGTAATCATCAAGCCACCAAGTATCGACAGTTCATTATCTATAAGGGTACCAGCCCAGTATCATATTCGAGCATCAGAGGTTTTGCCCCTGGAGGTATAGGTAACGGGCAGTCTCAGACCGTTGGGTTAGGGTTAGAAGTAGCGCATAACCTATAAATATTATCGTTCATCAGACAGATATCACCACGGTCACAGCCGAAACAAGGGTTAACCGGTTACTTGCCGTCACTAATTTACAAATTTTTAGCACTACACAGTCAAATACCCCCCAAATGTCTGCTAACATGAATAGTTCCAATATTGTCTGCCGGCCAACTTGTACAGGGCCATCTATGAATTCCGACCGAGCCACTCGTGCACCCTCAGGGTCGAAACCGGCTATGGTCTAGTTAACGAAGGCGAGGACAACGACGAAATGGACTATCTCTCATCACAGGAGGCTGATTATATGTACCTAAGGGAACATGGACCTGATGTTGATGATGGTCGTTCAGCGGCTGAACGTTAGTCGCGAACGTGGAAGATGGAGCATTCCTTCGGCAACTATAAGTACAAGTATCTGTGACCTCCATCGTGGTCCTCATGCTTAATAGCCTCCAGTGTTAAGACAAGGTACTGACTGGCGACTGAAATACTCAGGGGCCGAGCTGATAGCCAAGACCACCGTGCCCGAATTCACCGGATCGGAAGCAATCAAGATTCTCCAGCGCCCATTCACGATAGGCTACGGCGCTCGATGGAGTGGCTGTAAGCCGGCCAGTGAGAAGGATATCCATCTCAATTTCATTTGATCAGGTACAAGAACTCGAACGGGAAACACGGATACGGCCGGTCAAAGACGACGAAGACGAAGACGAGAACGATGATAAACAGGACGCTCCTGGGGGCGAAGATACTGACCCTGGGGCCGACGGCACAAGCGAAGCATCGGGTCGGTTTTTTCAAGATCAGGAGTTTGAAGGGTTGCATATCATGGGCAGAACACGTTCCGCCATGGTTGACATAGGGCCGGATCGTCATAGAGAAGCATATTCAACCCCGCCGGAGACCCAATACGCACTCTATAGCCCCGTACTACAGGAACTACGTGCCGAGCTAGAACAGAAGTACGATTTAAACAACATGGGAAGTTTCTCCTACGCTCTGGCGGTGAACCCCAATTGCACTATGGCTGGACTCTTGGACGACAACCCCGACGAAGCTGTCTGTCTCTTAGCGGGCCGAAACTGCTTGGCCTGGGAGTATGCAAACTATCTAGACTATACGTTCTTTCCTCTTGGATTTCATCCAACTCATGGAAACTTCTCGTCACCCGAGCAAACTGCATTCCTCAAGAACAACCTGCTGACAATCATTAAAAATAATTTGAGTGTCCAGAACGAAGGAGCTGATGTCGTTTCCTTCGACCACTTTCAGGCGTATTCAAACATCAAAAGGTTTATCCGGCACCGTGCTAAAGATCTTCTGTCCGGCGAGGGATCAGCAACAGCAGCCCTTAACGTCCCCATGACCGACGTTGAGGCCGTGTCCCGCGTCAAAGCAAAACGACATAGGGTTCCAGAACGACTTCGTGGTCGATTGACATCAGGAGACCCAATAGTTCTGCCATCCAAAGTCTTGAGGTTGCTAGGGACGACGGAAAGTCTGCGGAAGGCAGGCTGGCCATACATGGATCCGGCGAGACTTGACTTCCGCGGTGTCGATGGCATCATTAACCTCAGTCGGTGGCCAGTTTTGGCCGATGGTCGTCCAGTGCTCATGCATATCACGGCTCTAGCCCATCGCTATGGACCGGTGGTGGCAGAACTATCTCATAGCCAAGTTTGGTTTACTGAGCTTGGAGGGCAATCTATTCAGGGAGACATCATACCCAGTGCCGTTCTTCATGATAATGCTGGCTAATATAATTCAGAGCAATACCCTAATACACACATTTCGTGCTCTATTAATATGTAAGAGGTAGACAAGCTTTCTATCACTGTTTATTATCTAATTTCGTAGATAGCAACGGTTAAAGGGGTTGACTATGCGAAGTGCTACGTCCGGCATGGATCTGTTGCCGAGGGTTTCCGTTGGCCCTCAAACAATGACGCGGATTTGGTCATTTTAGCTAGGGACATGCAGCGAGCTAAAAACAGCATAGCGAGTTTCCCAGTCTTGCCAGATTGGTTTTCCCAGCCCCCTAGGCGGTGACCTAGCTGGCATATGCAGGCCCTGCCAGTTCCATCATAGTGATCGGCAAGTACAGATTCAGCTGTCAACATGCCTGTGGATAGCCAGCGGCATTTCCCAATTTAGATCTTGTTGTCTTAGAACCCCGCTCCCTGCTCTCCAATATCCCGCTTTTATGACTGACAACCAAAGATCAGCGGTAGATCTTGCCTTAAAACGCTATTTCAGCTGAAATCGGAGGTCAAAGCTCCATGATGAGGCCGCGAGGGAGAATTGATGTAAGCCTGTCGTTGAGAGAGTGCCGTGCTGTTGATAGACATGATAGGTATTGACATCTTGGACTAAGCGAGATTAGCATGTCTCTAGTTGACTGCCTAGGCTGCTTGGAGATCCCTTGGCATATGATATCTGACTGCATAATCTGATAACGGAATGAAACCTGCTTATTGGAGCAACTCCCCGCCTTCTTCTTTAATCATGAGGCATATTGAGCCATGGATTGGGTGATGGTTCTTTTCGTGTGATAATGAAATGTGGTCTAAATATACTTCTCAAGTGCGGAGCTAAACCTCCTCAATGTCAAGCGCGGGTAAGCCTTGGTTCTCATCATCAAGGATATCCACAATGCTCTTGAGATCACTTTGATCCCCGATCCGCAACATAGACCCATCAATGGCGTTGAAGAAGAAGAACTGGCCGGTGCCAACCTCGAAGAGGTACAGTGCCTCTCCCGTGTAGGGTGCCATGCCGTAGTGCGGCTTGATATCCCCCTCAATGCCACGTCCACGGACTTCATCTTCCATTTGACCACCTTCCCCCCAAAGCATGTCCCCTCCCATATCTTCATAGGAATTGACCCAGTTCATTGGGGGTGGGATCTAGATTAAGCTGTCAGTGACACTGGGTGGCAAGAATTGGGAAGGACATAGAATGTACTCCATTGTCGGTCACTACTACGCCGTCGGAGACCGTGGTGTAATTGCTCATGTTGAGTGACTGGTGTGTGAATAGCCTGGGTGAGGGTGGTGGAGTAGGATGTGATGTTTGAATTGTTGATTGTGATGGGGGAGGAGATGGTCAAGGTACATTTATATACACGGCCGCCTATGCTGGCGACGTCATGGATAATAACTAAGCCTAACAGGGAAAAGCCTTTCTAGTACATAAGGTCGGTATCAGTGCACGCACATTGGTGAGACAACAACAAGTGTCAGTACTTCTCTTACAAAATCCCATGACACTGTTATACTTGTGTAACTATTATTGCATTCTCGAGAGTATTTATCAGCGGGATTCTTCTTCTCCCCCGCGAGTTACCAGCAAAATGGCTAGCAACACGGAGCCGAAATATCTCAGGTTCTATGGGCATCGCCTGGTTAAAATGTATCAATGGGATAGAGAACAGGTCTGAGTCTCCCAGAAGCACAGTTAGATATCCCACTAACATGGCAAGTTACAGATTTTCGACTTTCTTTACGACTCCTGCACCCTGCATACAGATCAAGAAACCAGGGAAATATTGATCCCCATCTACAAGCAATTTCTTTCACTGTGGTCAGTTACTTATCCCCTTCAAGAGATGAGTGCTTCTACTAACAAAATACGACTTTGAAGCCCTTTGGATAAAAAGGTTCCAAGCGGTTGGGAGATAGAGAACAACTTCAAGCCTCTTAACCAGAATGGCAAGCCTAACCAGGCATATAAGCCCTACCAGCATATATATCGCAAGCCAACAGGCGAGCCACTCCCTACGGGCTCCAAATTCGACGTTAAACTTGACGCCAACTGGATTCACACAATTCCAGATCCTGTAATTCCAGATCCTGTAAGGATTCCAGACGTCAATACGACTCGCGCTTGTGTATCCTGCTGGAACCACTACGACCTTCTTGGCTTCATTTTATCCCTTTTGGCGCCTGGATTGGAAGGTGCTACGAAAGATAATTTCTTCCTCCCACTGGCAGCTGTTTATGGTCGATGGTGTGCCAAGATTGGAGGAGACAGAAAGGCACCAAAGCTGCCAAAGCCCAAAACTCTCGCTGCCATGGTAGCTGAACAGCCCGGCGTTGGTGCCGTACCTGCTGTCTTCCAATGCACGTGGGTTGCAAGTAAAGAAGACGGTATCTATTTCGCTCTAGGATCCTCTATCGCTGGATACGAATGGAACAATGAAAAAGAGGTAGGGAAGTGGAGGACTAGACTTCGGCAGACCCGTTTCAACCTTTTGCACGGCTGGAACGATATCCACACGTTAGAAAGGGATGGCGAAAAGTGGCATTTCAACAACTCGCCCACCTTGAAGAAGAATTCCCGAGGAGGAACGCACTTTGGAAACTGCGGAGAAACGTACCTCTTTCTTCACATATTGTAAGCGCCCAGAAGAATGTTCCTTACAAGAGCTTAGCTAACCAGTCTGTCAATAACTCAGCGACTCATGGACCAGGGGTTTCAGAGGTGACGTCCATGGCCTGGCCCTTTCCAGCAAATTCCTGGCAAATGACGTGTTGAAAGATAGATACTCGCCAGAGGATATACACAAGGAAGACAGTCAAAACCCCGACAAGTACATGTTTATCATCCCTCCATGTGACAATTGTAAGTATCTTGTCACAGTGGCAGATGGAAAGCAGGCACACTTTGATTATGCCCCTATCAAGAGTACGTAAGTCACAAAGGATACTTGAAAGGGAAGTTCAGGATTCATGTCATGCTTCACGTTTAATAAAGATGTTATATTTTTCTGGGTTCCCCTCTTTCCCTAGAGATATTTGTCTCCGAGTACATGGCTGCCTGATTCTACACTCAGACTTCTTCCAGATCAAGTCCATTGAAACCGTGGTCGTCGATATATCCCACAATGGTTTGGAGGTCCAAACCCCCCTTCACAAGGTACATAGAATCATCAAGAGCATTCCAAAAGAGAAAGTCCGTATCGCCAACCTGCATCAAGAACATGCATTCTCCCGTATAGGAACATGTGCCGTAGAGCGGCTTGACATCGCCATCAAGTCCCCGCTCCTTGATTTGCTCAGCGATATCTTCACCCCAGCGCATGTCGCCGCCCATTTCATCATACACGTTTGTCCAGTCCGTCGGAGGTGGAATCTGTTCAGCTGTCAGAGACGTGCATCGCAGCTGAAAAGGGAAGATCAGCGGTGACTTACGTTAGTGTCAGTCACAACGACGTCGTCAACAACTTTGGTGTGGTTGCTCATGGTGGGTGATTGTGATTGTCAATGGTATACAAGCGGAAAAGGGTGCAGACTGCAGAGTGACACGAGAGTTGGCAGAAAATGGCTGGAAAATCACGGCAAGAGGCAGAAGAAAGGTACATATATAGACAACATCCAACCCCGCCCAAGACGTCATCAGGCATTATTAGAGTAAAAAAAAAGTACAAGAGGGTACATGTAGATAGCTCCGCTCTCCGCTTATGGGTCCCTCACAAGCCAGTTATGCGTTTGCAAGTGCTTTTCAAGGTATAAAGTCGAGCACCTCATGGCTATTCTGGCGTTGGACATGATAATGCTTTACGTGAAATCAACATGGATCAACCACCTAATCTGAAGTTTTGCGGCGAAAAGTTGGTCGATCTTTACAAATATGAACTTAAAGAGGTAAGAACAGCAACAGACGAGGCCAGTATCATTTGCTAACGACAGCGGTTTTGACATCTAGATTTATCTTTTTTTGAGAAAGGTTTCTCTTGACCCCGCAACCTATCTTGATGATGCGAGCAAAGGGCCAGAATTGCAAAGTATCTATAGACAGTTGTTGACGCTATGGTGAGACATCCCTCATGATTCAGAAGCGCACTTGCAATCAAGGCTTTTCTAACCATAGCCATACATGGCCATAGTCCTCTTGATAAAAACACCATCGATCTGATTAAAGATGATGTTCAAGCTGAGAACTTTGAACCCAGAAAGAAAGGCAAAGTCGATCCAGATTTCAAGCCGGCACAGCATATCTATCGCCGGCTGACAACAGACGAGGATCCAGAAAGTGACAAGTGGTCTAAGATCGAGGTTAACCCCGATGCTACCTGGAGGCATAACTATCCCCCAAACACAGGAACTGGGGTCCTCCCCTATTGGTCACACTACGATCTCCTCGGCCTCTTCCTTTCCCTCCTGGGACCAGCTCCCAGGGGCTCCGAAAGATTCAATTTCTTTCTCCCTCTGACCGCTGTCTATGCCCGCTGGTGCTTCACCATCGGAGGACTCAGGAACAGAAAGAAGCTACGGAGCCCGAAAACTATGGCATTCAAGCCACAACCAGGCCATGGGCTACCACCGACAATATTGCAATGCACATGGATCTTACGTGCTGCTGACAGCGAATTCGACTTCTCACTCGGGGCTTCTATGGGCGGACAGCACTGGGGGCCCATTGACAAGAAGGCTAAGAAGAATGAACTTGGTGATTGGAAAACCCGGCTTCAGAAGAGTCGATTCGACCTATTGACTAACTGGAACGGGATTGAGGGCCAAACGTGGATAGGCAGCAAGGACCAGAAAGAGCACAAGTTCGGATTCGATATATCGCCAGGTATTGAAAGTGGCTTGTCTACGACGAAGTTTGGGAACTGTGGTGAAACCTACCCTTTCATACACATGCTGTAAGTGAGCACCTTAATTTTGTCGTTTGTCAACTAACTTACGTGTTTCCAACTACTATAGTGGTACACACCGTACCTCTAATAGGAAAGAGGTCCAAGGTATTGCGCTCAATTCATCGTTTTTGGCTGTTGATGCCCTCTGGGAGAAATATTCGCTTGATCTCATACATGTGGAAGCTGAAGAAAAACGAGAAAATGAAGATATCAGCTTCAAGTACATGTGGTCTCCATGCAAGAACTGCGAGTTCTTGATCGAAAAGGCTTCAGCGGAGTTGAACAACTTTCGTCCTGACCAGAATGTACCAACGGCTCGAGACAGAGGTAGGGAGGACGACGACTCTCGACCCGAGTCAGGGTTGAAGGAGAATGGTCACTTAAATTAAAGGTGACCGCCTAGTCGGAATTTACGGAGTGAATGAGGCGATGGGAATATTTTAGTTACAGAGAATGACAATTTGCTATTGTATTGATGAAGTATTTGGAGAAATCCATATTAACAAAGTGAATGAGTAAAAAGGTATTGGACCTCTCAACCAGTCTTTACCGAAACCTCGAAGTAATCAGTGATGGGGTCATCCTCATGGTCAAACTTGTAGTAAGCAGACGTACGAAACCAAAACGACCTGTTCCTCTTGAAATTATTAAGCTGAGCCAGCGTCAGCATAAAACTCATCTCCTTAACATCTTGCATTCTGATCCATCCCTTGTGACTTCGGGGAATCACGCGCAACAACAAGCACTTGTTCTCCGTAACAGGCATTGTAGCAAAAGACATGAGCACATTGAAGCGAAGGTTGCTTAACATGCGAGCACCAGGACCTGAATAGGTTTCCATGATGCAGTTCTCGTCATCTGATGTACCGAGCTCAATGGCTATATCGAACTCTTTGAGTTGATAACTGCTGTACTCATTGCGTGAAACGAGTACGGAAAAGACTATGTCTTGGGGGAGGCAGTCTTTGTCTTGGATGATGAAGTCTTGCTGCAGGGAGTATGCATTGCACTTGTAGATTGGTGGACCAGCTAGACGGGAAGGTCGACTCTCTGCTCTCGTCAACGAACTGACTTGAGGAGCCCCAAGACTTCTTGTAGAAGCGCCCGGCTCGATTGGAACACGGTGAGGTATCCGTGACCTCATAGCGACATGGAAAGGCAACGTGATCAATGCTCGAAAATGAGAAGCGTGGTGACGCCCAACAGCTTGAGACCTCGATGCAAAGCTCTCATCACGTTCCCAGTTCTCAGAACCTGCATCCCAAGACTCAGAGGCCAGAAGGGACACAGCGGGCTCTGCTTCAGATGAATCATCATCATCGTCAGGTTCTGGAACTCTAGGAACAGTGGTAGGTGTCATGAACCGCAAGCTGCGAAGTTCTTGCACCGGCTTCGTTGCTGCACTCCTGAGACTGTACAGTGGAGATGGGGCGGCCC
>JALLKD010000025.1:0-26444 GCA_023509735.1 Fusarium liriodendri
CCTCCCCCCCTCTTCTCCCCTCCCCTTGCCGATCATAGTCACGGGTTCTCGTATGGTGTGAGGCCAGCATAATGCCGTGACTTTGATTGTCGATGTCATGATGTCGTAGAGTTGATATGGAGGAATCTTAAAGTCCATGTTGAAGCTAACTCGCGGTTGCACAGGTGGTCGGTTGGATCTCTGATGTTTTTGGCATCGTTTGCGGCGGTTATGGGACCTATGGCTTATGTCTACCATCTTCTCTCGACTCCCCGGTTGCCGTTCACTGCAGCCTACTTTGGTTCTATCATCCTGACCCTTGTGTTTGCGTTGAAGGTGAGTGGGATGCTTGTCAGATGAGCTCCTTGTATTTACTAACTATCTTGAAAGCTTCACAGCACCATCCTGACCCTCTTTTCGGCCATCATCCAGATCGCATGTCTTCTCTGGTATCTTATCAGCTACTTCCCCATGGGAGGTACTGGTCTTCGCCTGGCAGCCTCGTACGGTACCAGACAAGCGGCATCTTGGATGACTGGTTAAGTGGGCTCACGGCGAGAGTATTATGCTTCTACCGGAGCGGTCTTTCTTGTTTACTCAAGTCACATAAAACTACTTGTAATACTCTTATGAGAGTACCTGTTTTTCTGTATAATAGGTGTCTGCGTTGGACTGTATCGAAAACAGGCGAAAATGTTGTCAAGATAATGATGGTTAGAATAGATTGTTTTGGGGTGTCTATCCCTATGGTTCATGAGTTTTGGCTTCTGGGATGGTGTTTGTATCATGTGGGAGAGCCCTTGCATGATAGTCGTCCACGTTTTACAGTACATAAGCCACATAGCGCTTCTCTTTGAACAAAATGTGCGACCCAGAACACCGGTGAGAAGTCGTGTTTTATTCGTTGTCCATTTTCTTGTTGACTCTGTTCAAACATGATGCTACGGGATGGGAGGGAGAGCCAGCTCCGTTGGAGAGGTCGGTTCAACGTTGGCATCCACTAGGAACTAGGAGCAAGCGCCTAATAGGATAGACAGCCCATGAATCGTTTTTGAACCTCGCGTGTTTGTGGCTCTTGGGCGTTTAACCTGTGTGATGGTGAACAGACCACGTAAGCATGTGCGGTTTTGGATCGAAGAGAGGCGACAAATCTCGAGTTACTCAAGACGTCATGAATCATGTCTGTAAATATTCTTCGGGGTTTCACGCCAACTCCGATATCCGGGAATCTTCAACGCGATTCATCCCAAGTTTCTACAGCGCTTCCGGTCACCTGGAGGATCTAGCCCCAAACAGGCAGTTTCTCATGCTCGCATCCAATGGGCGTCCACCGGCTGAGCGGCCTCGGCTTGCAAGGGGCCCCGGCCATCTCGCATCGGATGGAAGTGATCGATGGAATAAAAAAAAACAAGCCCGTCATGGCTCTTCTCGTTTGTCTTTCCCCTCTGGACCGGAACTGTTCTTCCCACCGAATGCAATGCATGCACATGGCGGACTCGGGAACTGATGGGCGCTTCGGTTGTCAGTCCATCTTTAAATGCCGTCCCGTCCCGCCGCCTTGTGCAACGTCCCCGACGGGTAGAGACAGACTTTGTCTTGGGAGTCGCGATATGAAAGTGCCGAGGGATGTTCGGTCCAGTCATGGTGTCTACAACAATTGCTGATACTCAAAAGTCGTACTCTGTCGGACAGATTGTTCAACAGCTATCGGCCTACGGCATAATCTGCGGGATTGGGTTTTCGGCCGTATCTGCCGTTGTGGTTATTGTCTCACTGCAAATGCATGTTATGCCCTCTTTCCGGGGCACATGAGGAGGTGCATTTCACAGCCCACGTCGACAACTTCCTGAGGACCCGGGATTGCTTTTGACCATTTGCTTGGCGAGGTGATGACCCGGGACAGTTACTCTGTTACCTAATGTCGACTAGACATGGTCTTGTCCATCTGGAGAGTAAGGCAAATGGGTATCATGAACAAAAGCTCTGTGCTCTGCTGGGCAGCAACATATCACATGGATGGATGGATACGACTTGTCCAAGGCTGGAGGAATGCGTCGACCTAAGGTCCTAACCTACCTGCCCATCCAGGCTGCTCTCCCCGGGCATGGACCAGGCCTCCTCGGAGAGATGATATGTTCCGCAGCCCTGGGAACCGTGCCTCCATGTGAATTTGATTGCTCGCACTGCACACACGAGCAGCCCCGGTCAGCGAGCAGCTGCCTAGGAGCCTAGGTTAGGTATCATCCATGGAGCTGTCTCATCAACTTGATGCCAGGCCATGACAGGGCCGTGACGCCTGCACACCATACTGTGCCTGTAATGTTTCCCCCGCGCCGCGTGTGAATGGCCCAAGAACGCAGCCGGTCAATCAGGTCGAGCGTAATCACACAAGAACGACAAAGCAAAACCGCGCAAGGGTAACAGTGACATTGGATGGAGTCAAGCAGGTCGGCATGCCCTGGGGCTGGCGGCCAGAGCCGATTTATATTCGCGCATCTCCACCCCATCACGGCCGTCCGGGGTCTCGGGTTTCCCATGACGGACGGGGTCCTCCAGGGGTGGAGTCCGCTACTGGTCGGTTCGGCGCTGGGCCATGACGAGCTGTAGGTGAAATGCCCTGAATCCCACTGGAGGACGCCTCCACTTCAGCAGTGGGCGACCCCCGAGTCAGCGCCGCCCAAGGCCGCGGTACTGTGCCCTCAGCGGCGGCAGCCGCAACAGTCCAAAGTTGGGTCGCCGATTCAGTGAATGACTGACTTGCCTTGACTTAGGCCAGGATCATGGGTTTCAATATTGACCATGTCTGGCCTCAGACGAGTCACAAAAAGAGCCTATAAAACAACCGAGAGGAGAGAGAAAATATGAGGCGGAAGAGAAGAAAAAAGCAGTGCTACTCTCGTCTGGGTCTTGCTCTGCCCGTATCCGCTCCTCGGCGTTCTGTGTAAGAGTTGAGTGGGAGAAAGAGGTCCCCCTCCCCTCCATCCATCCTTCCATCCATCCCCATTTCCTACGCCTGCGCCTGCGCCTGCTCCAAGGATTCCCGCTCGGCGCGCCGGTACGGCAGGTACCTGCTCGATCAGTTAGTCGCGGTACAAGGCGCTGGTACCTCCATCCCTCCCGCGGCGCCGTCGCTAGCATGGAACTGATTGTCTGTTGCGGTGCAGTGCGGTGCGGATCTGGGTAGAGAGGGGAAAAACGCAGAAAAAAAAATTTAATTGTTCACACAACGCAAAAAATAACCTCCGACCTTCATTTTCACTTTCCCTGGTCCCGTGCTGTGCCCTCTCTCCCCGTAACGTTTACCCTTCCTTCAACCACAACTCCCCTTCGCCAGCCCAATTCCTGCAGAATTGCTGCTGCCGTTGACAGACTCCTCCTCCTCCTGGTTTCTTCTTTCCCTTTTACCCCTCCCCCGCTTCACCTTGACATTTGCATTTGCAGTTGCCTCGATTGCTATAACCTCTTTCCGTTACCCTGTCTAGGCTTTGCGCCGCTTCTCCCCGTCTCCCTCGACAAGAAGCATCAAGCAACGCCTGACACTCCGGCTCTGGTTTTACGGTTCAAGGCCTCCCGGTCCCGTCCCCTGCAAATCGACTCGCCACCTCAATACGTGCTGCTTGCCGTTCTCACCTGAAGCACAGCAGAGCAGAGCAGAGCGCTTCAAGTTGCTGCCTCGATACCCTGGCCGGCTTGATCTCTCTCTTTCCCCGTCCTCCCTTCGTCGAAATTTCGCCGCCTGCTTACCCCAGGTAGCATTTTTCCGATCGAGCAAACGCTTTCTGACGTAGCAGAGCCGTTCCTCTCCTTCCGTTTGGAATCTCTGCCTCGATTCGTACCCGACGTTGACGCACAATCCGACTCTTTTTTTTCTTTTTAGCCCAAAGCCCTCGGCTCAGCGGACATCTCCCTTCTCACTTTAAGCACCACCTCCCGCTCGAATCCTTTTCCGCGATTTTCGACTCTTTGCGCAGAACCTACGACTGTCGACGCCCTCATTAGTTGGGGGTCTCCGAATAGCGACTTCCTTGCACATTGGGTGCTCTGCGCCTCTCTCCGTGTGCGGAGGGGGTAGAGACATCTTCGGGCTTCTTTTCCCGAAGACATCATTTGCCTCAGTTGGTGGCCCTAGGTGAAAAGGCACCTCCGGCTCACCATTTACCGTTCTGTCAGAAGACCGCCAGTCTGTGCTCTACGGCTCACTTTGACATGACTCCCTCAGCGATCGTTGAGTCCAACGAGATGGCCACTCCTTCGACTTTTTCTTACGCACAAGCTGCGAAGGGACAGGGCGCGGCCCCCGTCTCGAATACCAGCGCTCCTACAAACGCTGTCGCTCCTGCTCAGGACACCCAGGCGCCTGCTGCTGTCCCCGTGTCGGACCTGAAGACAGCCACGCCTGCCCCCGAGCAGGCCACCACCGCCGAGGTTTCGGAGGCCACCGAAAGCCTCGAGCCCCGTGCAGTTGCTTCCGAGAAGCAGGACCTCGAAAGCGTTCCCAGCTCTGAGAGCGATGCCCGATCCGAGTCCACACAAGAAAGGCGGCCCGAGTCGAGGCGTGACGACGATGCTGGAAGGTTAGATCGGCCATGGCGAAGAAATGAAAAGACGCCCAGGTCATCGAGCAACACCACCCGTTCCACCGAAGAGCAGGACTCGCGAAAGGCTCGGAGGGGTAAGAAGAGCAAGGCTGCCGAGAAGCAGCCCAGCGAGCAGGCGGCAGATAAGGAGCAGGAAGCGGCTCCCGAGCCGCCAAAGGTTGAACTTGCTGAGGCGCCCATCCCCAGTGTCAACATCTGGCATCAGCGCAAGGAAGCTCATTTGGCAAAGGCTAAGCCCGCGCCCACTCCCGCCGAGGCTGCGGTAAATGGCACATCCACCCAGAAGGACGACGATAAGTCAGTGGCCAAGCCTGAGGAGTCTACTCCCGCTCCCTATACAAACGGCGTCAAGCCGCAGCAGAAGGCTGCCAGCGTCAGCCGACCCGAGCGAAACGGCCCTCGAGGCTCTCGGATATCAGACAGAGAGGGTAAGGCCGAGGTGCCCCCATCTGTGCAAGATTCCACTCACTGGCCTACCCCCGAGACCGCCATCACTGCTATTAAGGAGGACAAGAAGAAGACGGTCGACAAGGCGTCTGACCGATCGGACCGCTCCGACAAGGATGCTCAGGAGAACGACAGCCAGGGCAAGCCCCGACAGAAGTGGGTGACTTATGACTACGTCCCCACAGTCAGCTTTGAGACTCAGCTGCCTCAAATGCGTGGCTCCAAACCCCGTGGAGGAGCCCGAAGCGGTCGCGATACTTCTACCCGAGCTACTACAAACGGTGTCACAGATAAGGCATCGTCTGCTCCTGTGAATAAGTCCAACGACGCCAAGCCTCGAGATGGACCCAACGGTACTACATCTCAACCCGCTGCGGCCAAGCGAGGATCGCTCGATGCTGCCAACGGCCAGAAGAAGGCCTCGGCAAATGCTGGTGCCGACAAAGCCAAGGATTCTGCCGCTCAGTCTAGTGTAAGTTGAGCTTATTTAGCGTGAGAAGAGAAAATAGTCTAACTTGGTTCCTCAGGATACTACTCAGACTCCTCGCGATCGCCCTGAGGGCCGTGGTGAGAGGGGTCGAGGTGGCTACCGCGGCCGTGGTGCTCATGGCAATGGCCAAAGCCAGCACCAACATTCGGCTTCTGCCACTTCAGGATTCCACGGCCAAGGCGCTGGCGCTGGTCGAGCTCAGGGCCACTATAGCCCTCCTCTGCGACAGGGCTCGCATGGCGGTATGTTTGCGCCGCCAACTCAACGAGGCCGTGGAGGCCGCAACGGAGCGGGTAACTACCACCGTTTGTCTCTGCCCAACGGCAGCTCTCGCATGCCTGCCGTGCAGGCTCAGTTCGCAGCATACGACTACTCTATGGCGCCGATGGCCGGCATGCCTCTTCAGCCTCATCCTTACTGGGACAACATGGTGATGCCCATGCTCAAGAGCCAAATCGAGTACTACTTCTCGATTGAGAACCTCTGCAAGGATATGTACCTGCGCCAGCGCATGGACTCTCAGGGCTTTGTGCCGTTGCATTTCATCACTGCATTCAAGCGCATGCGGGATCTCTCAGCCGATATGAACCTCATCCGAGCTGTCTGCGAGGATTCAGTCGATGTTGACTACGTTGTCGGCGAGGACGACTGCGAGCGACTGCGTCGCCGAGAGGATTGGCAGAAGTTTGTCCTGCCCATGGAGGACCGAGATGAGCTGGCTCGCAACGACGGTCCCATGCACTTGACTTTCAAGAACCGATCATATAACTATGCCAACGGCCATTTCAATGGCTTCCACGGTCTGCCTTATGGCCAGCACGGCTACCCCGTGAACGCTCACGACCCTTCGTTCCAACACTTTGTTGACAACACACAAGCGGCACAGGGTGTCAACGGAGCTATAAACACCAACGGCGTCAGCCAGCTCTCGGCCGAGGTGCCCGACTTTTCGCCCTCAGGCACTATCCCTCTGGCCGGTCTCGATGGCGATGTCTCACCGACAAGCAAGGCTGAGGCCTCGACACAGTTGCAAAATGGCCATGTCGAGGCTACCGCGCCCCTCACGAACGGCGTGCATGCCGAGCAAGCTTAGACTGCGCAGTCGTAGACGAGCCCTTCCAGAAATGGAGAGGTTCCTTACGGCGGTGAGGCTTGGTCAAGTGGTGGATCTATGTCTCGCATCTTGAGGCGTAGACGGGAGTGAGATGTTGTCATGACCTATATCTGGGTCGATATGATTTTACGCGTCCCAGAATTCGAAACATGTTTATGATAGGGGCCAAGTTGAGAACTGGCCACCAAAAAACGTCATGAGCGATGGCGTTGTATCAGTTGCGGTCACATTTCTTGGTTCGCAGATCTTTCTTTCGTCAGGACGAATGTATGAAAATCTCGAGGATTAACGACTTTGCGATGGTTGTTTTGAGCACGAAGGAGCGGGAGCGTTACGATGCTTTCAAGCCAGCTTGAATCTGACAAGGCACGGGTGTGAAAGCGTTGACACCGACGCCAAGTCAACATCCCGGGAGTCTGACGGAGTGAAAAGGGGATGAAAAGAGCGGAGGGACGATGCAAACACGATCGGCAAAAATTCTTCTATACCCTGTCTCATGAATCAAGGATGGACAACTAAGGCGGACTGGTAATGGGGATCGGGGTGACGATGCGGGTTTTAGGCCCAATCTATTGGTTTCCAGAAGGTCTTTTGGCGAGGATGGAACTGCGAAAGCTGTCGGCGACAGGTTGGAAAGATGTGCAGTAGAGCCTTTGAGCTCGGGCTCACAAGTCTTTTGACAGTTGCGTGAGGTGCTCCAGAGAGCAACCAAGAACGCAAGGGGGCTGAAACTGTCAGGACAGGTCAACTGTTACCACTGGTTGAGTGTTACGGGTGGCAGGGAAGCCAAGGAATGGATCTAGGGCGTCTTCGGAACAGGGGAGAGAAAGAAAAAGACAAGTGAGGGCAGAAAAGCAAATGCATGCATGGTATTCAGCCACAGCAAAAGCACATCACATCACAGCACAGGGATTTCTCAACTGCATTCGGAAGGGGTTACAAAGGGGGTTTGGTTTTTGGTCTTCTGGTCTTTGGTATGTGGTCATTTTTGTTATGGACTCTTTTTTTCCCGCCGTGGATTTTTGATGTTAGATGGGACTCTCCAAACTTTGCTACATGAGGGAATTGCACACTGTACTATAGTTTTCAAAAAAACACACACAAGAAAAAATAATAAAAGGTTGATAAACTGGTTGGGCTTTCGGTTAGTTGTGCAGAAGGATCCTGAGCTGGTTGGCTAGGTTTCACGATGATTTTGTTAGGGCTAGCTAATGCAGGGCAAGATTGGATGAATGCCTGGAATGCTTGGGGAAAGGCACATGAAGTGATTTTTGGTCTTGGCAATGTGTCCTTTAATGTATGTTCAGTTGTGGGCGTCTTGAGGATTTGTAAGCTAGGCAAGACTTGTGTTACTTAACTTTGACATCCGTCCGCCGTTGAGATTTTCAGGAGAAAATGAAGCGTGGAGGGGATGTTCATGCCATCATGAGGGGCAACCCATCATGCTTGCGGGGTTGAGTTGGGTGGGCTGGCTGGCCGGCAGTTTTGACCTAGGGTAGCTCTCGACCCAATTGGGTAATGAATTGACCATGATGGCAATGACGGCAGCGATCTTGCTCAGTTCTAGGGCATCGGGGATTTGTTGAAGACGGGAGATAGTCTTTGTATTGACTAGCATTGATTTAGAGGTTCGGATGCATAAAGGATAGTATCATCACTGCCGAAATAATTCTATGTTATCCGTACGTGTTGTAAGACTAGCTCACAACTGCCGTCTGCACAATACTAGCACTAAGGTATCTTAATGTTTGCGCTCCGCTGCAGGAATTTTATACACATTCCATCACCCAGAGAGGGCAAGATATCCAAGTAGAGATACATGGGCAATGACAGGGTTGAGTGGCTGGATTGTTACCTCGTATTGGCCTTCTACGTCATTGAATGCGGGGCACTACTACAATGATGATGATTGCGCAAACACCAATGGTACTTTATAAGCCGAGCCTCACCCGCTTCACTTATACATTCAACTATTGACAAAAACATTTACCTTTCGAGACACGCAATTAAGTTGCCTTCACGAAACTTGAAGTCCGTGTTTTCAACATGCCCACCACAAGATCCGGGCGCGAGTCCAACCCCGAGGCGTCCTCAGCACCCTCAGCGCCCAAGGCCAAGTCAACACATCCACGGCGACTCTCAAGTCCCCACAAGGAAAAGAAAGCTTCCGGGGGAGCATTGGCTGCATCAAACAGACGCCGTAGCCGCATCATGAGCACCGAGGCAAAACACGAATGGACGTACCAGTATTTCCAAGGTCTGGACGTCAACGACTTGCCCGAGCTTGAATCCGAGGCGGTTCCATCTGGAACGACTCAAGTCGCTTTTATCTCCCCGTTTGAAGGAGAGGGAATTTTTGAAGCAGTCGCTGGAAAAGATGGGCCTGGCAGCGGAGCTGTCCGACTTTCCAGGGTGAAAGATGGCCTGAAGGATACCGTTATCGTACCTTTTCGAAACATTGGTGAGTAGCTTCGCTCTCTAGAGCACAAAGTTAAAACTTGTGCTCATTCGAAGTAGAACAAGTCATCATCATCTCTAGAAGACCCGAAGACGGTCCGTTCACGATGGTGGTAGTTCCAACTGCAGCTGTTGGCGCCTCTGGCGTCATCAAGAAGTATTCCAAGATTATTCGACTTGACTGGCCTTGTAAAGATATGGACAAACACTTGCGAAAGAGTCCAGAAGGGCAACCGCCTGTCTTCAAAATAATCGAGGCTAAATTGAACGAACAGCTGGAACCGCAGAACAAAAAGGTGATTTTGTTTGTGGATAGAACGCCGGTTCCAGCTGACGAGCTGATGTTCAAATGCGTTGCTGCACTTACGTCAGTCTCGGACAGCTACGTGGAGAGAGATGAAGGTAAGGGCATCATCCCTTAGATTTGGTCCTGGTTAACCAAAAGACAGGCTTTCTCTATTTCCTCCCGACAGGAATACTCTGGCTGGGAGAAAGCACAATCTATCTCTCAATCAAATCTCTCTCTCGAAGCCTTCTCCCCTTTGCTAGAGACGCAGCCTCTAAAACAGCCCCGAACCCCCCTTGGCCTATTGTGGCAATGGGGCTGTTTCTACCGGTGTGGGAGCCTTTCTATAAGGCAAAGGGCGAGGATTCCGACGGCACGATCCTCCAGTTCAAGGACATTGAGAACTACAGCTCAGTCAAAGGCAAGATCATATCGTACTTTAAGGAGCACAATGTCGAACTTAACCCGGTGGAGCAGCATTTCTACAACTACAAGGACGACGAGCCAATGACCGGTTTCAGTCCGCTAATGGAGGACTAAGAAGAGAAATTGAGATGTTAAAACTACTCAGGAGGCGATCACCAGGAGAAGATGCAAATTGATGCGAGTGGTATTCGCAACTGGTTGACCAAATGAACCGTGAGCTTATGATCTGAATGTGCTTGGTCTCCTGTCACATACGACCATACCCACTGGAGAACTCGGGATCCCGTCCGCTCTCCCATAGATAAGCCAGTGAGGGGCGGATTAGTAGTTGGGTCGGTGACGACCAGCGAATCCCCGCTGTTGTATGTTTTTTGCTCTTGCTATCTTTTTTTTGCCGTTGTCTTTTTCTTGGTGATATGTTGGAAGTGGGAGTTGTGTACGTCCTCCGGCGTTGGGTGCGTTGGCTGGAGACTTGGCGCCCAACAGCAGACCACTCTGTATGGATGGATGTCATTTTGCTTGTAGATGATATACCATCTACGAATAACTAATCGTGATGCAATTGAGTTGAAGAGCCCGAAAAGGACATGCGAGCTCCAGGATCAAGCTGCCATGTTGATATCCAACCTGAAGGCCAAGTGAAGATATTGTTGAGCACGCCGCCATCGATCGACCAACCACTTGCTGGGAATAAACCGCCGGGGCCTTTTAGGACTTTAACGTCCGGTAAAGGCCCTGAGCTTCCATAATTGGAAATGTCAGTACAGGACGTGCAGCATTGATGATCTAGCCATTACGTCAAACGCCCCTTGAAGAGAAGAGATTTCAACGGTGGCCAGGCGGACGGCGTACTACTGCCACGAATGGAGCATCTGTACTTTGGGTAGTGATTGGAGTTGGGCAAAGCTGGAGCATTTCTAAGAATGTCTGTCTCGTCGGAGTAGTTACTCCGCCACAACTCTCACTTCTACGACTGGTAACTAGAAACAAGACTCAAATTAAAATCTTGATATGCCGCACTTCACTCGCAATTAACCTTGGGCTCCGTGCCATGGCCACGTGGATCCTAGTGCGAAGATCTTTAGACAGGGTTGTATCGCATGTTCCCCCTGGCGATTAACTCATCTGCTGCCAGACCGCTATGCTGACACTCCACCGCAATCGTGCTGGGCCTTTAGGAGACCTCTTGACTTCGGGCCTCTGATTTCTTTTAAGAATCTATATACTAGTTCTATCCATTGAATCGTCGTAATGACATTTGTTTTCTGCCAGCTAGACAGGCAACGGTGACACAAGACGGCAGACGAGCGTCCAGCATGACCCTTAACATCAAAATTACCAACATGACATACACCCGGAGTTCAACTCCGTCTTGAGATGGATACGGATACGGAGCTGACCTCCGGAGAGAGTCAGATAGTGGAGGAGAGGTCAATGCCTTTTCCAAGTTGGGTATATGGGAATGCTATTTCCTGGAGCACTTGACGTCAACTCCTATCGAGCCTGGACGCAAATGCATGGTAGAGGGCGATACTGCCCGATTGAGCTCGATGATGGCGAGCAAAATTTTTCATCGTAACTATACGTGAGGAGCAGTAGTCACCTCGTTACGGATAAATAGTCGAGTTGGCGTCTCCCTCGTCCAAGAGCCATACTTGCTAGAGAGTAGCGCATTCAAAGAAATCGACTCATATACATCGACAACTTCAAAATGCCTTTACAACGAGTCTTGTCTATTATCACCCTCAAACCTGACATTGGCAACCAAAAGCACGACTCCCCCTACATCAACGAACGGGGCTACGTCGACTTCAAGTCAGGAGACGTCGAGAACCCACGGAACTGGTCTCGTACACGACGATGGACCATTACATCTATTGCTGTGCTCCTTGCTTTAAACGGAAACTTTTCTTCAAGCATATTTGCAGCCAGTCTTGACTCTGTCATGTATGAGTTCAATGTCTCTGAGATTGCCGCTGCTCTGACCACGACCCTCTTCCTCCTAGGCTTCTGCGCAGGCCCCTTCATCTTTGCGCCGCTGTCAGAGTTTTATGGCCGTCGATGGACCTTTTACATTGCCTTTGCCGCATACATGATATTTACCTTTCTCTGCGCCTTTCCCCCTAACTTTGGTGGGCTGCTGATTGGGAGATTTCTGGCTGGTACATTTATCTCGGCACCCCTGAGCACGACCCCCGGTGTGCTGGTTGATCTATGGGATCCAATCGAGCGAGGCAACGCGACAGCCATCTTTAGTCTGGCCTCATGGATTGGTCCCTCTCTCGGCTCTATTATCTCTGGGTTTGTGCAACTCAAGAGAGACTGGAGATGGGGTGTGTACTCAGCCCTCTGGCTCGGCGCCCCAACCATGGCTCTTATGTTTCTCATCCCAGAGACTCACAGTCCGACTATCCTCGCGCAAAAGTCAAAACGTTCACGGCGGTCCGGCATCACTGATGCCCAAACCGAGGGCGAAGAGAACAAGCCCAAGTTACACCAGCTGTACAATATGGCCCTCACACGACCGTGGATTCTCATGTTCGACCTTATCTCACTGCTATGTTCTATCTACGCCTGTATAGTGTTCAAACTGCAGTTTATGCTCTTTAGCATCTACCCTATCGTATTCCACAACATGAGGGGATGGAACGCAGGGGTTTCGCAGCTACCCCTGATCGGACAGATCGTGGGCGCCATCCTTGGTGCAATCGTCATTTTTGTCGACAGCGAGCGGAGGAGGAGCATAGATGCTTCTAGGAAGAAGCTCATGCCTGAGGACCGGCTTCTGATGGCCATGTTTGGAGGAGTTGGATTTCCTATTACCATGTTCTGGCTGGCGTGGTCAGCGCAATACAAGTAAGACCTTATCCTCACTCAAGTTGTGTCAGAAACTAACTTCCGAAAGCCAAGTTCCGTGGATCGTGCCAACTCTGGCCGGGACGTTCCTCTCTACCTCCCTGATGCTCGTCTATGTCGCCATCATCAACTATCTCACAGACACATACACCGATTATGCAGCTTCTGTCATCGCAGCCAACACCGTGGTTAGGTCGGCTGGTAGCGCTGTGGCCCCCTTGTTCACGAACCAGATGTTTGCTGCACTTGGTGTTGGAGGAGGCGGCTCACTCATTGGAGGAGTAGCAACGTTGCTGGCATTTATCCCATTTGTCTTCTACAAATACGGCTCTCGCATCCGCAAAAAGAGCAAGTATGCCCTAGTTGATGGTGACCAACTAGAGAAGGTGGACGAGGAGGCCGATCCTACAGACTATGGTGTTAAGCCTGACGAGACCCAGCACGCTGGAGAATTGACTAGAGCTACGGCCGGCAATCGACTAGAGGAGTGATGGACTCTCGAAATATTACTCTCGTGTCATGGAGTATTCATACGGTGGTTGTTTCTACTGAGAACTGTATAAAAGGAGTGTTGGAGTTGGCATGGGGAACTCTGTCAGTAGGGAGGAAGCACAGCCGAGTACCTAGTTTAGTAGAAACTAACGTATACAGCATTGAAAATGGCTTATTATGAAGATAGAAAAACAAAGTCCGAAGCCTGAATGTTGGATGTATTGATCAAAGCAGCCTCTCAGTCTGCCTAGTTTCCAGCTTGATCTAGACTATAATTCTTCTTCGAACACAAGTGGCGATTGATATAGTTGAGCTTAGCTGCTTACTGCCTCAAAGCTTGCCACTGGACCCTCATTTAGTTGCTTATGATATGTGCGCCAAGAAGTTCTAAGGCCAGAAAAGTGTACTCTGACCAGTGTTTGTGTCCTTCTTGAACCGATGACGAATACAATAGAGGGTCTGGAAACGTGTTGGAACCTGACTGAACTGGAGTTTTTAGAGCCCCCACAAGATTTCAATTGATGTCTGGCGTAGATAAAGAAAATATGTTTCCTACAGTATTGTATGCGTGCCATTTTGAGGTTTGCATGCATGTGCTGGTTCGCAACGGTGATCTAGGCTAATCTCCTTGCTTGCGCGGGGACTGCCATCACATACTAAGCTGGGATCTAGACCAATTATAATTAGATTCTTCTTAGGCTCACTAGGATATAGATAAAATATTAATGAATTATCATATAAATTCCATAGAGGCTTAGATAGTGCTTTAATAGTGGAGGTTAATGCGTTCTGGTAGCCCTCGCGCAAGCAAGGAGATAGTGCTAAAGGTTATCGCAATCATAACAAGGCAGAATTTACAGAAATACCCTAGGCACTTTTCTAGGGCAAGAAACTTTAAACATTCTTCATAGCACGTCATTACAGAAAGCTAGTCGACAAGTTGAAACCGATATCCTGGGGTGCAGGCGGTTGGTGATCTGGAGAAACGGCGTGGCTGAGGCGAATTAGATGTGTGGCTTGGTAGGGCAGGCGGTCATGAACTCCAGTCAGCGGACTTGCGTCACATGTTGAGACACGAGCATGGATGGATGGACCGGATTAGCCACCTGCCAGGCAGTCATTGAATGAATTGGCCACTCTTTGGACACACGTTGTTTATTGTTTTGAAGTGACAACTCATCAAGTGGCGGTTCGTGTTGTGCGGGAGAGAAGCAAGGGATGGTCCATGTGCCAGTTGAGACGACACGGGCCCGTTTCTGAGCCTCACCTTGATATGTAGTGCAGTACCGAGATGATCGTTTCTGAAGCGAGATCCGGAGGAAGAATAAGCCCCTGGCCTATGACGAAGGAGGATGTGTCAAGAGCCTCACTTGGGACTGTGCTCACTAAAGCCTTGCCCAATCTCACAGGGGACACCTGGTTCGGAGGAGAGACACGGAGGGCTCCGGCCATGTTTGGGCTTGGAAGGAAATCTCGTGCGAACTAGTAGCCTGACAAGGATGTAGAGAACATCACGATGTTGCTTTCTGGTGGATAGTCGTTCGTAAAGAATATTCCATTCGGAGTTACCGACGTCGTTAGGTTATATCGCAGTTAATGGAGATGCTTAAGTGCTGTGGCGCAGCTGTTGCTGAACTGTGGGCTGTGCTTGATGCCCAGATGCCCCCGGAGACTTGACTGCCGTTCGGGAGGCTGGGCATTGGCTCGGGTGGGCCCTAACCCCTGTCGGATAGCGTCAGCGCTGTGCCCACCTTACTAAGGACCCCTCATCATTACGTCGTTGGTCTTGCCCCGCTACTCGCCCTGCCTTGCAGGAGCAGCAAGAAACAGCTTGAACGTTTGTACCTCTCGACGTCGTACGTCGTAGAGAGAAGCGTAGCGTAGCGCCCGAGCCTAGTAAAGTGACGGCCACGGTTACGGCCCTCTGCACTCACGTTAGGCTAGGTAGTCACCAGGCAGGGAAGGCAGTGCTTCCATTGCTGCCTTCCACTTTTTCATTGATGCCCATCCACATCCACCACACACACTCACGCAAACGCGCACAACACGGGCACACACCACTGACCACCTGCACTTGCACTGCACCTGCCATCAGAGCCAAGCAGGTTCGCCGCCCTCTACCCACTTTCCCTCTCTTGTTCCCGTTCCTTCCATCTTTCCTTCCCTTCCTTCCCTCACCCCTGTTGTCCACCTCACAAAGGACCCTGTTTTGCAAGCTGTGGCTGGTCGGTTGCTCCTGCATCACTTCTTTTCTTTTCATCATCTGCCTCTCCCCTCCTCTCCCCTTCCCCTTCTTCCTTCTTGCATCATCATTCACAACCTATACAAACAAGCAAGCACAATACCCAATTTGCCTTTTGTTCTATACTAGACAGGCATAACGCAATCTTCAGCTTAACACACTACGGTACAACATATACCCGCTTCTCACTTGCAAGCAAACAGAAACCACGCAGATTTCCCCCATGGCAAACTACGACCCGTATGATCGGGACTACTCTCGCCGTTACGTGCGAGAGGAACGCCGAGAGGATCGCCGAGATGACCCCCGCTATCTCGATCCTCGAGACTCCTTCAACTCAAAGTCGCATTCTACTCGCGAGCTCGTTCCCCGGGCTCGAGAGGACAGCGATCTGTCAGTAGAAGAGGTTCGCCGCGATTTCCCCCCTCCCAGCGGCCACGACATTCGCCGTGCTAGATCCGCTGGTCCTAACTATTATGAGGAGGAGTATGAGTATCGCCGCGGATATGATCCTCGCTACGACCGCGACGACCGACGCTCCCGTCGCGGCCCCACCAGCTCCTACTATGACGATGATGACCGCAAGCACAAGTCCAAGGGCATGTCTAAGAATGAAAAGATCATCGCCGCTGTTGCCGGCGCCGCTCTCGCTGTCACTGGTAAGGAGCTCTACGACCGCCGGGAGGCCAAGGAAGATGGCACCGAGGTTCAGCGCAACGCCCTCTCTACTGCTGCCCTCGCCGGAGTTGGCGCTCTGGCCGCCTATCAAGGTGCACAGTTCTACAACAAGCAGCAGGCCAAGAAGGACCAAAAGGCCAACATGATCCTTCACCATGGCCGTGATGGCTACTACAACGATTACTACTCAGACGACGACATTGGCCCCAAGGAGAAGAAGGGCCACAAGAATTTCCTCGAGAACGCTATTGCTGCCACTGGCCTCGGCGCTGCCGTCAAGGCCCTTACTGGCGGAAGTGGAGATGACCACCGATCCGACACTAGAAGTCGTCGGGGAGGCAGTCCTTCCAGCGATCGATCTCGTTCTCATGGTGGTGGTACCAACAAGATTCAAAAGGCAGCCATGGCCTCGCTTCTCGCCGGTGCCACTGAGGCCTTCCGCGTTGCCAAGGAACCTGGTGGTTGGAAGGGCGAGAAGACGAAGCGCATTCTCACCGCAGCTGCTGGTGCCGCTGCCGTTGATACAGCGACCGATGATAAGGGAGGAAAGCTCGGCCTAGCAGAGTCGGTGATTGGCGGTTTGGTCGGCAACCGCCTGCTCCGAGGTTCAAGGAACGACATTGAGGAGGACCACAAGACGGGCCGCAGTCGCTCTCGCTCTCGCGCTCGATCCAAGTCTCGAAGCGGCGGCGGTGGTGGAGCAAGCGGTCTTGCGGCTCTTGCAACTGCCGGTCTGGGTGCACTCGGCGCCAAGAAGGCTTTCGACCGTTCGCGATCCAGGAGCCGCAGCCGACGAGGAAGGAGTGAATCCTATAGTCCTTCCCCAGATCGCCGCCGTCACCGCAGCCGAAGCCGCAGCATTGTCGACAAGACCCGTAACAGCCTAGCCAAGCTTGGTATTGGAGCCGGTGCCGGCGCCGGCGCCGGCGCTGCCGCTGCCGATGACTACCGCCGTCGGGAGCAAGACGATTTCAGCGACCGCGGCGGACATCGATCTCGCCGATACTCGGACGACATGTCGGAAGACGACCGCCGATATGGCAGCAACCGAGACTACTACGATGATGACCGCTCCCACCGGAGCAAGCCAAGAGAACGCCGACGAGGCGGCCGATCTGATTATTCTTCATCCGACTCCGATTTGGGTGACTCGGACGAAGACGAGAGGAGGGCTAAAAAGATGAGAGGTAAGCAACTTGTCACCACAGGCCTTGCAGCCGTGGCCACGATCCATGCAGCGCACGAGGTCTATTCGAGTATGGAAAAGAGGAAGGCAAGACACAAGGCAGTCCACGAGGGACGCCTCAGCGAGGGTGAAGCAAAGAAGCTCAAGACCAAGGCAATTATGCAAGATGCCGCGTCAGTGGGAATTGCCGCCCTGGGAATCAAGGGTGCCATCTCAGAAATGAAGGAAGCCAAGCACTTGACACACGAGTGCAAGGAGTTCAAGGAAGAGAAGGCCCGTCGCCACGAAAAGCGCCTGCAAAGACGCATGCGAGCACAGAGTGTAGGCGGGCAGAGGAGGGCTGACAGCTGGGCACCATCATCTCGCGGACGAAGTGACGGGTATGACTCGGACACGGAGGATGAGTATGATTATCGAACCTATGGGGGTGATCCTTACAGAGGGAATGTCTATCCGGCAAGTCCGTATGGGACAGATTCCTACAGGAGAGACCCCTATGGCCGTGCCCCGTTGCCAGCCCCTTCAAACTGAGACCCAGGGCGGCAAGCACTCTTGAACTTGGTACGGCGCATCTGCCGAGGCTAGTGCCTTGATGTACCTGTTTGAGAATGCTCTACTACACTCATTTCACAAAATGTGTATGGGACACTGAAGCTCATGAATTATGACGACACGACGATTAAGCTCTTGAGAAACTTGAGCACGATACACGGCAATACTGTTGGATAAAGAGGAGGACGAATGAAAGGCAAAGATTCTGGAAGAAGAAAAGACCTCGTGATGGTGTGGCTTACTGCGCTGCGCGGCTTGTTTCTTTTGCTGCTTTAACCCCCCTGCACCGCACCAGATAGATGGAGCACATGCCATGCATGTGCTTTCTCCCTAATCATTTTCAGATACGTTTTCATGGGTGTATTCAGAAGAGAGACTAATAAGCATGATTACACTAGACCATCATCGCCGATACTGAGCAAGTGGCTCGATACTCGCAGGAACAGGTGTGAACCCATCCACCTGCACCGAAGCAGGCCAAGCTTCCCGGCAGAACGGCACGTCGTGATGCAGCTTGCAAGGACGAACTGGTTTTTACCTTGCTCGGGGCGATCTCACGATGGGACGATGAGTGGAGCAACGATCTGGAACAACGTTTCGGAACGGGAAGAGGACGGGAAGTAAGAGCCGGGAAGAGGAGGGTGGTATGCGTGTGTGTGGTGATGGCATGCACGATGATGACGGGTGGGAGCAGAGAAAAAGCCAGGCTCGGGAAGCACGGCTTGCGAGATGGATGGGGGGCTTGCAGATCGATACACGACCATTGGGCAGACTTGGTAGGAAACGGGAATGGGCACGGATATGAACGAGTCAGCGGGGAAAGGAGAGGTAAGATAACCGTCGAGGTTTACGATTTGGATTTTTCTTTATCCTTGATTTTGTTCTGGATATGATACGAGGTGGGATATTGAATGAAGGGTTGGATCTTGCTAGAACAAGGTAACGAATCACGACTTATTACGACCCTTTCTTTACAATGAGATTATCTCTGCCATGTTTTGCGTATGCTGTGAGACGAGCGTCGTCATCATCCATCTTGGCTGTGCATAGAAGAGACACGAGAGGGACAGCAGCAATGCGAGGGCTCAGGCTGAAACAGACGATGGGACTGAAGAATTTGGTCCTCACTGAAACAAGTCAAGGAATCCCCTGTTACTTGGTGGTCACCCAGAGAGAAACATGCCCAATCGAAGGGGGAGAAAGACGGGGGCCATCCATGCCGTGTCCTTGGACTTGGATCTTGTTCTTTCACCCCTGGCGCCGCCAAACTATGTCATGGAAGCCATGACGTCATGTCAAGGGTATCCACTCTCCAACGCCCTGACGTCGTTGGAAGCGCTGACGATTCAGCCTCAAAAGCAACGGTTTTGAAGGATTGTTTGGTCATGTGGGATGAAAGCTGCATGTTGACTTTCTTTTTGTTGAAAGAGCGGGCATACAACATAGAGACGGTATGAAAATGACAGTCAAGTGTCGGCCAGAAATTTGGTATATTGACAAAAAAGGCCCATAAACCGCCTTGAATATCCTCCACAACGCCAACAGCCAAATATGTAGTGTCGGTTTTGTCCATTTTTATGCGCCCTCTCCTGACTGCTGTTGCTTCCACTTTTGTGCCATGGCCATAATATTCGACAGGTTAGCCGCCTGCTGATCGTCGGCAGGAAACACATAGTCGATGTACTCCTCCCACGAGTCGTCGTCGAGCTTTCTCCGGCGCTTCGTCTTGCGAGGCATCTGTTTCTGTACAGCTTCAATGTCCTCGGCAGATCCGTGAGTCCGCTCGAATGACAGCCAGGCGTTGAGGAGCGATACACGTTCTTCCTTGAGGTCCTGCTCGCGCATGCTCTTGTGCGCACGCTCAAACACCTTGCGAGCCCTCGCCTTGGCCTCTTCGCTGACGGGCTGTTCCTCGTCGCCCTCTTCCTCGTCGTCTTCGGGGATGTTGATCTCGAAGTGCGCATAGCTGATCCAGACCTTGACGTGATCCGTCTTCTCCAGCAGTCGCTCGTACAGCTCTCGTGTGCGCTCGTACTCGCCCTCTTCCTCCTCAAAGTCGATGTACGCCTTCCACAGAAGCTCAGGCATGTCCAGCTGTGATTGCTGCACCGCGAGCTCAAAGATGGCGCGCGTGCGGTCCAGGTCGTCCAGGCCACGCTCCAGCTCAGCAAACTTGATCCATGTCTGGCAGTTGGCCGGGTTGTACTCAATGTGCTTCTCATACAGCGTGCGGCATCTCACAAACTCGAACAGCTTGCGCTCCAGGTCCACATAGCCGTCAAAGATCTTGTCCTTGGGGCACATGCCGATGGCATTGCCAAGCAGCTTCCTCGCCGCTGTGAGTTCGCCCTGTCGGATCTCAAACTGAGCTGCCAGGAGCCATATCTTGGCAAATGTGAACTTCTTGTGCGGGATCAGCTTCAGACAAGTCTTGTAGATCTGCCGCGTCCTCTCGATATCCTGGCCTTCCATCTCTTCCCATATGGCGTAAAAGATCCATAGGTAAATGTATCGTCTCCAGTGTCGCTTCTCCTGTGTCGGTGGCACCTGAGCCACGGCCCTTTCGTAAACATCTCGGATCCGGTCCAAATCCTGCGAAGACTCCTCCAACTTTGCGTAGTCGAACCAAGCGTCGTAGTTCTTGGGGTTCTCCTTGATGAGCTCCTCGTAGTGCACCCTCCGCTTTGACAAGACGACATCTTCCACGCCGTCCCTGTCGCCAAACTGCTTCTCAAAAGTTGTGTATGCTTTGTGGAGGATTGCCGATTTGGATCGTGGTAGGCGGTCGAGTGCATACTTGTAGATGGCACGGGCGCGCTCGTACTCCTTCAGCTTAGCCTCGAATCGGGCATACGCAATGAATAGCTTCTCATCAACGAACTCGTCGCCCAGTGACTCGACTGCCTCTCCAAACACCTCGCGCACCTGGTCGCTGGTGCCAAACTCCTCCTCAAACTTGGCCCACTTGATCCAGTTCCGGGGCTCGGGATGGACAATGGTGAAGATCTTGAAGATCTCGCGTGCCCGGTCGAACTCGCCGTACCGCTTCTCCAGCTTGATGTATGCGCTCCACGCCGCCTCGTCCGGTCGCCACTGCATCCAGCGATCAAAGACCTGGCGTGTTCCTGGGACATTTCCTAGCATCTCCTCCATGTAGACGTACTTGTACCAGAGTTTGTCGACTCGAGGCAGCCGCGACACGGCGCGGTCGAGCAGGTTCCGGGCATGGTTGATGTTCCTCGACTTCATCTCGGCCTCGACATATCGGGTCCAGAGCTGGACATTGTTGGGGTGAGCGTCGAGGGCGCGCTCAAAGATGGATCGCGCGCGCGCAAACTCCTTCTGCTCGAGCTCCCACTGCGCATATCGCATCCAGTTGTTGAGGTTGAGCCGATTGCGCCGCACATAGTCCTCAAACTCCTTGCGTTTCCTGCCCTGGAACTCGTGAAGCTCTTCCAGATCGGCGAACCGCTGGGTTGGCGCCTGGATCCCGACTTCTTGTCGGTCGACAGCTTCTCGGAGGAGCTGCTCGGCGCTGATCTGGACAGGCGCGGCCGCCTTGTTCTTGACCCTCGGGGGTCCTCTTGATGACTCCATCGTGGGCGACGCGTATCTGTGATGAGTTGGTGAGAAGGGCCACACGATGTAGCCGGCACGAGACAGAATCAAGCAGAGGAGAAGAAAAGAGCGTGATGGATGATTCAAGTGAAGACGACAACGACGCGACAAGGAGCAAGGCTCAAAAAATGAACTGTGGCTGAGGAGCAAAAAGGCAGCTGTGCACGGACCATATAAATGTGGCGTCTACAGCCTCGAAGCCTAATTCAGGCAAATATTTATAGCCAGCCACAACTCATCAACTCGCTCCACGACCTGCCTGACCCTTTGTCGCGACAATCACCCCAATCCATCCGCATCGTCCAACTGTAACGCGCCTTCATCATGTCGACCGTCGCAGAAGACTTGCTCAACGATTTCGGCAGTTCCGGAGATGAGGCCGACGAGTTTGAGAACGATGGCCTCGTCAAGGACGAAGAGACAAATGGCGATCGCGACGCTATGGACGTCGACGGCGATGCCCCGACCAAGGACGACGATCCATCCGAAAACGATCCATCCAACGACAGAGACGACGCCGAGGCGACAAAGGTTAAGGTCGAAAAGATGCAGCTCGGCGCCGTCAAGGACGTCCGTAGCGTTGCCAGCCTGATGCAGACCCTAGAACCAGTCCTCGAGGTTAGTACCACTCCCCGCGGCCAGTTCAACGACGGCCGCGTCTTGAAGATGGACGATTCGTTTACATCGGTTATTTTGACGAACAGCCCTGACGTGTTGCCTCGGACCCTACAGAAAATCGCACATTATCGATCGGAAGCTGCTACACAGAGCACAAGCCTCGGCAACATAGAGGATCACCCCGAGTATCACCTCCTAACGCAGTCAAACAGCCTCTCAACCCAGATCGACGGTGAGGTGGTGTTGGTTCACAAGTTCATTCGCGATCACTACTCGACCCGATTCCCCGAGCTGGAACGACTGGTCACGACGCCTCTCGAGTATGCCAAGGTGGTGGCCATCCTAGGCAACGGCCCTATGGACTCGGAGAGCATCAAGGCCCTCCAGACTTCGACCGACAACCCCCTTGGAATAACACTCAAATCAGTTCTCGATGGACCATCACTCATGATCGTGACGGTGGAGGCCACCACATCAAAGGGTCACGAGTTGACACCGGAGGAGCTGCAGCGCATCTACAAGGCCTGCGATATGGTCATTGCCCTCAACAAAGCCAAACAAACCTTGACAGAATACGTCCAGTCACGCATGAACATCTTTGCGCCCAACTTGACAGCCCTCATTGGCTCACTTACAGCAGCACAGCTTCTCAATGCCGCAGGTGGATTAACAGGTCTATCCAAGACCCCAGCATGCAACATCGCTTCATGGGGTTCCAAAAAGAAGCAGGCCGGTCTGTCTACGAACATTGGTATCCGTCAGCAGGGCTATCTTTTCAACTCGGAAATGATTCGCGGTATCCCCAACGATCTAAGGAAGCAGGCCATGAGAATCGTTTCAGCCAAGCTGGTGCTGGCTGCTCGAGTAGATCGCATCCACTCAAGTCCAGACGGTTCTACGGGAGAGGAACTCAAGTCGGCATGCCTCGAGCGTCTAGAAAAGCTTACAGAACCACCGCCCAACAAGGGCCAGCGCGCACTCCCCGTACCGGATGACAAGCCAGCTCGCAAGCGAGGAGGACGACGCGCCCGCAAGGCAAAGGAGGCACTCGCCATGACAGATCTGCGCAAGGCCCAGAACCGCATGGCCTTTGGCAAGGAAGAGAAGGAAGTTGGATATGGCACCGGTGAGACGACAGTCGGTATGGGCATGATTGGTTCAGCCAACGATGGGCGTATCCGAGGCATCCAGGTCGACCAGCGCACACGTGCAAAGCTCAGCGCCAAGAACAAGGGCTGGGGAGGAAACAGTACAGTGGGAGGCGCGGCCTCGTCCATTGGCGGCTTCGGCCAGGCGTCCAGCATCGACCTGCGCGGTCGCGGTCTGCGCGCCTCGGGCGTAGGAAGCACAGTCGGCTCGGCGGCCGGCACAGCGTCATCGCTCGCCTTTACGCCCGTGCAAGGACTGGAGCTCGTGGATCCCAAGATGCAGGCCGAGCTCAGCAAGAAGCGTAAGGCCGAGGAGGACCGGTGGTTCAAGGGCGGAACCTTTACCCAGGTCAGCGGGGCGCCGAGCGGTGGTGGTTTCAAGGTGCCGGACCTACCGGCCGCCAAGCGGGTCGACACGGGGGCCAACAAGATGGGCCCTCCGCCGGCGCGCAAATCATGAGGTTTCCGGGATTAATCAGGGAAAAACAGGCAAGGATGGGATTGATGTAACTCTGTGGTAAACGGGGAGAGGGGCTCGCATGGGAATGTGCGAAATCCCCATCAGACAGATACCAACATTGGCATCATCATGATGATGTATCGGACTGTCATCCATGGATCATGGTTTCCTGTGTACTGGAGAGAGGCGGTGCAGCACAGGGTTGTACTACCTGCACTGCACTGTACTCCATGTACAGTAACGCCTCGCCACATGCTGTGGGCACGATAATACAGCTACACCGAGCAAAGGGGCCTCAAATCAAGTCAGAGAGAGAATAAGCAGGCAGGCATGCGGCGGGGGGAACTGTCGGCGAACAAGGCGTTTCGGGGGATGATCTTCGATCTCCAAGGAAGGGCGGAGAAATCAACAGTTTTACTCCCGGTTAGGTAGTGTAGTTCAAATTCGATCATCGAGTTATCGCACCAAAGAGCGACCCTGAGCCTGAAGATGGAATGGAATGCTGAGCAGAAATGTGAGCCTCGTACTGCAATCCATCCCCGGGAACATGGAAAACTTGGTCCTGTTCCTTCGGATCGACGAAACGGCGTAGTCAGAAGTTGGCAGAGTACTGTAGGCTGCTGCTGCACCCGGGGTATTACGCCGAAACCAACAAAGAAAAGAATGGGAAAATAAATTCACCAATCTCGATCGATCGACGTAGATCGACAACTGTTTCGCCAACGTGACCTGTCAGACAGATATGACTGCAGGATATTGGTTCCCCCTTCTCTCACTACCCGAAAGAAGGATTCATCAAGCGCCCTTTTGATCACGAGAGGCGCATCGCATTGTGTTTGCCAGCTGCGAGCTGCGCTAGGCGCAGAGTCCCTAGATTCCGCGGTACGACGGTATGCGAGACGGTGGCATTGCTGGTTGCAGCGCATTCTAGGGTTCATCCAGGGTAGGTAGTTAGTTGGCAGATCTCGGTCGTGAATCCCAGCTTGTTGGATCATGCCGTCTGTTTGTTCCTGGTCCCTGGATAAGCTGCATCCATACATGTTTGCCCATTGCACCCCCATTCATCCATTGTCCGAGCAAGGGTGGTGCCTGTGACATGAGATGCTTGGTAGGCCTCACCGCCAGAAGACAGCTGTTTCAGAGCATCGAGATGCGTAGAGTGCTGTTAAACAGTTCTGCGAACACGAGACAGGAGCCGTCCTGGCGGATGAGCCACTTCATCCAGATGACAAGCCCGAGAGAGCAAGGATATCCATGGCAAGGCACACACTCAGCGGGAACGGGACGAGCAATCCCATATCTCAACCCCCAGCTCAACCACTGGGCCCATCTGTCACTCTCCCGTCGCCATGTGACATGGTCAGATTTGCAATGGAGGGTTGCTTCTGGTCCCCTGGGCCGTGGATTGTGGGAAAGGGGAGATTTGGGACGCTTGTGGGAATGCTGTACTGTACTGTACCGTATCACGACAAGGCCGATGAAAAAGAAAAGGGTCCTCTACCCCAAGATCGACAACCTCACATCAAACAGCTGCCAGTCATGCGCCCGGTATTTTGGTCTCTCAGGAGAGAAGCCAGTAGACAAAGACGCATGACATGTCTCCTACATGACGTTGCTCAATCAAGCCAAAACGACGCCGCCAACAGACGAGCGAAGGCTGGACTAAGACGACGCGGTTGCGGGACAGAAAAGTAATCAAAAATAAAACAGAATAGACAAGACGCTATGACGTCGTCGTGTCTTCTAGGGGCTGTCACCAGTCAGGGGAACACACGCTGAAGCTAGGACCTCACTGTAGCGTAGGTGAGATCGGTAGACATATTCCGAGAGTGCTGAAGAATGAAAAGGAATCGTCGATGAAGGATGGAACAATAGTCGAAGTAGCGGAGCAAAGATCCCGGGAACCAAGACAAGACCAACTGACTCGACTCTCGGACTGTACCCATAAGACCGGCCGTGGAGGGTCCTAGTGACAGTGACAGTTCACCCACCTGCAGCTTCTTCAACAGCAATAGCCCACACGCCCACGAGGCCGGGACCTGAAAGGCTTGGTGGAGGTAAATCAAAAAAGAAAAAGAATACGTACGTAGCGAGATTTGGCGAAGCCCATTCCCTGGAGTTGTCAGGGGACAAGGAGCCAATGACGTATGACATAATGTCAAAAGAGTTCGATCTGGCTCGAGTTCTAGACTCAGAGCATCCGAGCAGAAAGGCGGTGATGAGAAAAAAAAAGAATAGTCAGTCGTCCAGGAGACAGCTGCTCTCTTGTCCCTGAACGCCGCGATACACCACATGGTGTTTTGTCTCATCCAAATGGCACGAAAGGAAACCGACACGACACCGACTCGCCCGGGTCTGATGCTCACCCGCTCCGGGCGCCGGGCGACTGGTTTGGCGCGCGGTTGGATTTCCGGTGCCTGACAATCTATTCCAAAAGGAAGAGGGGAGGTCTTGGAACATGTCTCGAGGAGGGGGGGCGGAGGCGAGATGAAGCGACAGAGGCATCCATCGCATCATCACTCTCACCGTCAAGGGACGTTGCCCCTCCTCTCCCCCACTTCCGAGGCGTGTGGTTTGGCTTGGTTGTTGGTGGTGATGGTGTAGTCCCTGCTTGCCATGTGTGCCATGTGTAGGTCATGTCTTTCTTGTTCGAGGTCGCTTGAGCATCCTTGATCCGCAATGATCGCCGGCTTCTGGGAGGCCAGCCAAGGCGGGTCCTCTCCCCTTGGTAACTGCGCTGCGTGTACTTCCGGGCCCTCTCCTCCGAGCCCTACGATGCCTTCACTCCCTCCCACTC